>ONZH01026079.1:0-102448 GCA_900303285.1 Rhinella marina | reverse complement strand
TATATCTGAATTGATGCTCAAAAATATGGTTTTGGAAAATTTGGTGAAAATTTGAAAATGGCTTCTAAACTCTAAGCCTTCAACGTCCTAAAAAAGTAAAATGACATTTATAAAATGATGCCAACATAAAGTAGACATAAGGGGAATGTAAAATAATAACTATTTTTTGAGGTATTACTGTGTATTTTGAAAGTAGAGAAATTGAAATTTGGAAATTTTTCCAAATTTTTGGTAAATTTGGGATTTTTTCATAAATAAGGGTGAAATATATTGACTCAAATTTATGACTGTCATGAAGTACAATGTGTCACAAGAAAACAATCTCAGAATGGCCTGGATAAGTAAAAGCGTTCCAAAGTTATTACCACATAAAGTGACATGTCAGATTTGCAAAAAATGGCCCGGTCAGGAAGGTGAAAACAGGCCCGGGGTTGAAGGGGTTAAGCTCCTTGTTAGACAACTGCAAGTTGTACAAAAAGTACTGAAACACTGAACATGTGGACATGTGCATTCAAAATTTTAGAGAAGGTCACATTAAGTTCACCTGTAAAGATTAGACTGCATTTTAGATTCATCCTGAAATTTTACCCACAAGCCATATATCCCAAACTTTTTGTGAGTAGCGTATTAAAAGTTTTTGAAAACTGAATGATCCTTTAAGACATAGCACTTCCACCAGAACAGGAGGTAAGGTGGTTTCACGGATAACAGAACAGTTATTATTTATAATTAAAGAGCCATTTACTCCAGGGAGCTGTACATAACAAAAGGGGTGTACATACAAAATAGAAACCAAGTACCGTAACCATGAACAAGATGACTTACAAAATTGTAAAGAAGATGATAGGATAGGACCTTGCCTGCAAGTGCTTACAATCTACAAGGGATGTGGGAAGGATACAGTAAGGGCAAAAGATGCTCATATGGCAGTATAGCAGGGTTACTGCAGGTTGTAGGCTTGTCTGAAGACGTGGGTTTTCAGGTTTCTCTTGAAGGTTTCAATGGTAGATGAGAGTCTGATATGCTGGAGTAGAGAGTTCAAGAGTATGTGGTATGCATGGTCGAAATCTTAGAGGTTGTGGGTAGAGGTGATAAGAGGAGAGCAGAGAAGGAGATCTTGTGAGGATCGTAGATTATGTTTGGAAAGGTACCGGGTGATCAGATTTTCTGAACAGTGGGAAGTCAGTGAATGGATTGGCGAGAGAAGAGTCAAAGTAGTAACAAAGAGAGAGGTGGATTAACTGGGCAGCAGAGTTAAAGAGTACCTGTCACCTCTCCTGACATGTCTGTTTTAGTAATTACTTGCATTACCCCTTGTAATAACAATTCCTGAGCATCTATTCTTATGACTCTATGTTGTAGCATTCCTGTATGATTCCTGCTAAAAGTTTATGAATGCATTGCCAGCAGTCTTGAGTAAGGGTACAGATAAGATGGCATAAGCTTAGACAGTCTGTCTAGACCTCTGCTAGAGTTATCACCGTGACTCAGGCTGGATGGTAAATGTGATGCAGGGACAGACACTTTTCTCTGACTTTATATAAATTGGTCGGCTTACTTTAAGACAGATTTTTACGGTAAAATTGTGGCGCAATTTTGGAGCAGAATGGTGCATCTTAGGTCCCACTTCCTTTCCTGTAAAGCACCACTTCTTTCCAAGAAGTCCCACCCCTTGTCAAGCATGTCAGAAAAAATTGTAGAAACCATACTGTAGATGCACCAAATTGCTCCACTTTTTAGACCAATTTTTTGTCGTAGACACATTAGTAAATCTGGGCAATAGTCTTCACTATTTCTTTAGCTCCTGTTAGAGACATCAGAACTTTGAAATTGTATAGTGGATATACAGTATAAATCAGACAGTAAGGCACTGCACAAACTAATGAGCCTATTTTGTATATTATACTGGGTTCGACAGTATTGAAGGCTCACCACTCTTCAGTATCCACTAGATTGGTGCTCTCTTCCGAATAAATGGTTCACCCAACCATTATTAAACAAAGTATATAAAAATATAATAGGAACGAAAAGGCACTCAATATTTGGATCTTATAGTTGAAATAACACTTTTCTTTATTTAAACTATCCACACATTATTCAGATCATGTAATATGTAAAATAACAACAATAAAAATAGGATAAAATAAAAATAAAAATAGTAGTCAAAGGGATCCTGATTAGACCTAAAAATTCCAATTCTGAATCACCATATTATTTCACTATATCCTTTTGTAGCTCACCATATATTTGCCCTGGATATAATTGCTATGCAGTATGATACCTCAGGGCAGTATTATGCCCACATATGTAGACTCAGGGCACAGCTATGGATTGCATGTATTAATAATACTGGTGATTCTTTATACGACATTCAATAGCATTAATACCATTATTAGCATCTGACAATAAATTAAAAACATTCCATACAGTATTAAATGGTGTTAAACACTGACTAGTTGTCACCAAACTTGAGTTAGGTTAATCTTAATTTATCTTGCGTGGCTACTGGCAATATATGATGTCTCTATTGCCCTTAATGTAGTCTCTATTGCCCTTATTGTGGCATTAGATGGTATCTCTATTGCCCGTAATGGTATCCACCTCTATTATTACTTGTCCTCGGTACCACCTATTAATGTCAATATCGCTCGTTCTAGAACGAATCCGTATTGTAATATTCCAATATTATATACTTAGTTCAGTGATCAATTAGTTGTTTATATAAAGCGCTGTTTAAACCAGGTACTTTACCGCCTTCCTGTAGCATTTTCAAGCTGCCCGCTCACACAGGAGATCCCAGTTTGTCTTCCGGAGCTCTCCGTGGCGTCCCACATGACTCCGCTCTGAGACCGCCTTTTGTGTCACGTGGCTAAAGTCATGTGACTCCACGTCAACAGCTCCTGGTTGATGAGATGTTTTCCCAGGTCCTGGAAGTATACGGACTTGTTTGGCGGCAATAAAGGCTACAATTTCATCACTTCTCGTTTTTTTTCTCTGCTGGCCAGCATTTGATCCTTAATGTTAGATCTCCATGGGTGACATGAACTCAAATCATATCCAGAATGCCCAGACGTGTTTTGAAGATTCAGCTTCTTCTTCAGTTGGTCTGGTTGATTTGAGTATCTACCTCTTTTTATACACAGTATCTATGCTCATATAGGCGGTACCTCAATTAATTATAGTGATTGATTTCCTTGTTTTTTGCCACTCCTATTACCTCTCTTACATATTAAAAACAAAAAAAAAATGTTAAAAGATCACAATAATAGTACAGAATCCACTTGAAAATATATCATAAGGTTAAAAATAATAATACATTATTCATATATCCCATAAATTTCATTGTCAATGTCTAATATGTCATTGCGGTTTTGTTGCATTTGTATTGCGTTTTTATTGCATTATTTAGGAATTCTTCAATATTCAATTGCTAAACTCTCTATATTCCTATTCCACAGTCATATAGATCATAAGTGCAAGCTTGAAACATAATTTTTCTCGGAATACACCACATAGTATTTCTATTGATGACTATTGATGACTATGGGTGGAGATCTATGAAGACCATGGAGATCTAACATTAAGGATCAAATGCTGGCCAGCAGAGAAAAAAACGAGAAGTGTTGAAATTGTAGCCTTTATTGCCGCCAAACAAGTCCGTATACTTCCAGGACCTGGGAAAACATCTCATCAACCAGGACCTGTTGACGTGGAGTCACATGACTTTAGCCACGTGACACAGAAGGCGGTCTCAGAGTGGAGTCACGTGGGACGCCACGGAGAGCTCTGGAAGACAAACTGGGATCTCCTGTGTGAGCGGGCAGCTTGAAAACGCTACAGGAAGGCGGTAAAGTTCCTGGTTTAAACAGCGCTTTATATAAACAACTAATTGATCACTGAACTAAATATATAATATTGGAATATTACAATACGGAGTCGTTCTAGAACGAGCGATATTGACATTAATAGGTGGTACCGAGGACAAGTAATAATACAGGTGGATACCATTACGGGCAATAGAGATACCATCTAATGCCACAATAAGGGCAATAGAGACTACATTAAGGGCAATAGAGACATCATATATTGCCAGTAGCCACGCAAGATAAATTAAGATTAACCTAACTCAAGTTTGGTGACAACTAGTCAGTGTTTAACACCATTTAATACTGTATGGAATGTTTTTAATTTATTGTCAGATGCTAATAATGGTATTAATGCTATTGAATGTCGTATAAAGAATCACCAGTATTATTAATACATGCAATCCATAGCTGTGCCCTGAGTCTACATATGTGGGCATAATACTGCCCTGAGGTATCATACTGCATGCAATTATATCCAGGGCACATATATGGTGAGCTACAAAAGGATATAGTGAAATAATATGGTGATTCAGAATTGGATCCCTTTGACTACTATTTTTATTTTATTTTATCTTATTTTTATTGTTGTTATTTTACATATTACATGATCTGAATAATGTGTGGATAGTTTAAATAAAGAAAAGTGTTATTTCAACTATAAGATCCAAATATTGAGTGCCCTTTCGTTCCTATTATATTTTTATATATTTTGTATATTATAGGCTCATATATAGAGTCATATAAAGACTACTTCCATCTGCATGGGATTGGCCCTTCAAAAAAAGAAGACATTACCAACTCATTACCTGTACAATGCCATATGTTCACATTACAAGGTTAAAGCTGGTGACAGTTTCCTTTTAAATAGAAAAATAATGGAACTATATTTCCATGTCTTCTGGTGACAACTGTCATCGTTAAGGAGAATTACATGCTTTTCTATCACTTAAATCAATTTGCAATTTCCCTTCCATTATATTCTATAAAGACTGACCTGAGAGAGCAGCTCAGAATTTCCTTACAACTGCTGCATTTATAATATCTAGAAAACACCAATCCCTGCAGCATTTTGAGGGTGTTTTGTAAATGCAAAAAAACTTAAGAAAGATGGAGTAATAAAATGGTCTAACAAATAGTGGATGTATAATGACTTCAGTTCTTGACTTCACCTATAGCAGTCTCCTTCCCCAAGTCCTAACTATGACTCTTGGCTCAGATAACTTGAGTAGAGCAGAATATCGTAATCAATCAGTGACCAGAAAATACATATAAAGCACATATCAGATCAATGGGCAGCAAATGCAGAATAATAGTCACCGATAGATGACAAAAAAATTGGCTGAGAATGGCAATGGATGAGGAAGATTGAATCCAGGAATGGAACAGAAAGTAGATAACAATGGTGTATAGGTGGAGGGCACGGAATGTAGATAAGAAGAATAAAACCTAGCAGAAACTGACCCTTCACTACTAAGTCCAACATAACAGTAGAAAATAAAAATTCAAGCATCAACCAGAAAGCTAAACCCACAATAAACACAACTACAATATGGACAAGAAAGGGACTGTGGAATCACAAATCCCAAGATGCACTCTAACATAGCCAATGGACTATGATTGAAGACTATGGAAGCAAACTGCACAGAGCTATCACTGTACCTGGCAAAGAGGCACAGAAACTAAAGGTATTTTTAGGAATAGTAGTAAAAATTCTCCCAGAAAAACAGCAGGCTAAGCAAGTTGATAAGTGCCTCAAAGTTAATGAGAAACCAAAGGCTGGAGAGTTGGAGGAAGCTTCTTAATTGCTAACATGGACAGGATTGCAGAGCACTGAGAGAAGCCACCATTCAGGGATGAGAGGCGTTAGTGCAGCATCCTGCTCCAAGAGTCACATTATACTTCACAGTACAAACATGCATTATCTTGTCATAGAGAAGGGAAAAATCCAGCAATGGTGATCAATCATAACATAGTTATGATTAAGGACTCTGTCAGAAACGCGTAAACTAGAGATGAGGGAATTTCTTGGAAATTCGTTTCGGCTGATTCGCCGAATTTTACAAAAACTTTGCTTCGTTACGAATTACTTCGCCACGAAGCGCATTTTTTTGTACGTAGTGGGTGCAATGACAGGGAGCTGCGATAGCGCCGCCCCCATCATTGTACCCCTCAGATCCCGCGTTTATACATGATTGCGGCGTCTGAGTGTAAAAACAGTGTAAAATAGATTAAAATACATAAATAAATACATAAATAAAATTAAAAAATACATTAAATCAAACTTACCTCCTCCATTTGCTCGCGACGGGCCGGCCGCCGACATCTTGCTTGAAGATCTGGAGCGAAATCTCAAGTGGCGCGAGATTACATCATCACGCCGGCCAGCTTGGTGACGTCATACATCACTACGTGCAGGATTTCGCCCGGGATCTTTCGCCCGGGATCTTCAATCAAGATGGCGGATGGCGGCCCATTGCAAGCAAATTAAGGAGGTAAGTATGTATTTTTTGTTTTTTACACTATTTCAGGATAAATCGATTCACCGACACGAAGCACAAGGAAATTCGGCTTCGAGGCAAATCAAATTTATCCTTAAATTTGGATCGAATTCCACTTCGTGGGATTCGATTCACTCATCTCTAGCGTAAACTGTTTTTGGAGTCTGTACACTGCACTTGGCTGTTCTGAATTTTCAAATAAAGCGCCTGAAATAACACTTCACCGTTGCTGGATTTTTCCCTTCTCTTGGATCTCAGGCCTCTGCCCAGGCTGTCCATGCAAGGTGCATATCTTTGCTGCAGGTAAGCTGGACTGTTTTTGCTTAACCATTATCTTGTCATGTATGCAATGTCATGTATACTTCTGTATTTGCTGACCTGAGATAACAGGCCTGTGTCTGAGCCACTTCAGTCAGAGGGAGAGAGCATAGTATTATAGGAAGCACAAAGATGTGAGGCTGACACCTTAAGCCACCCCTGGACACAGGTTACCAGCCAGGGAGAGGCCTGAAGGAGTAAGCGAACAACTACCAAAGCAGTTCAGATGTAACAGGTTGGTATAGTGAAAGTCCAGTAGAGGTAACTTGTCCGAAGGGACTTATTGACTCTGTGGCATCCATGTTTAGGAGTTGCATCCGGTGCCTGAGCATACAAAATTACAGTTTGACCCACTGTGAGAATTTCTACATACCAAGGTGTATTCTGTGGAAGTGTACTGTAAGTACAGAAACCTGTTCAAAGAATGGAGCACAAGAGTTTGCCTGCTGTTAGGGAGAGCCACCCTGTGGTTGCATTGCAAAGTATACACCCCATGTGTAGATACTTATGTGTACAAGTCAGCTAGGGAAGTGCAGTGTTAGGAATCAACTGTGCCTATTAACTGAGATCCCAGCTGTGAGAACTGTGAAATCAGTGGAAATGATGCTTGTGAAACACCTGCCAGTCCATGCATGCTGAACCTGTGATTATTGTACCAGAACTTGAAGCTTCAGCAAAGAATTGATTGCTGTTAACTGGGACTATTTCTATCCTACATTTGCACCACAATGTGCTGGCATCATAACAATCGGGACCCTGCCTTGCACCGTAAAATGGTCATTATCAAGGGCACCTCGACCGCCATCATGCAAGAGAACCTCAGAACCAGAGTGTGCCCTGAAGGGAAGAACTGGTGTGCCCTTCCCTGAACCCATCCAGCCACATGCACGCACACCACTGTGGCCTGGTCAATGCATTAGGACTAGAGATGAGCGAACATGCTCGTTCGAGCATTAGGGTATTCGCATATGCTCGCTACTCGGACGAGCATATCGCGATCCTCGAGGAAATGGCAACTTCCTCTTCCTGCATGTTAGCCGCCTTTTTTCAGCCAATCAACATGCAGGAGAGTCTTTGGTACCTCCTAGTATCACGTGGGGCCCCTACAAGTCGCAGGGATTGGCTGGCCAGATCAGATGACCTGGGAATATAAGAATCTGGTCCCGAGGTGCTCGCGTCATACGCCATCTGCATGAGATTAGGGATAGAGCTGCTGTCTGTCAGGGAGAGTGTTAGGGCCTGAATTTAGTTGTTGGTTAGGCAGGAATCACCCACAAAGAACCCAAGAGCCCTTCTAAGGGCTACAAGCACGTTTTTTTTTTGTCCTCCTCTCGGCTGCTGGCTGGGACTTGTAGTGCAGCTACCGCCATCTTGGCTGCATACTGTGCACTGGTGGCAGAAAGGGGACAGCACCTGGTCCACACAGACCCCAATGAAATTGCCCAAAGTTCTCTCAGTACTCATTTTTGCTGCTGCTGTACCTTGGCTTGCTGGAATCTGTAGTGCAGTCTAGGGAATACGTTTTGTCACTCAGTTATATAAACTACAGTCCAGTGAACAATTGTGAGGTGTGCTGTACAGCAGCGTCAGTCTATAAAATACGTTTTTTTCACTCAATTATATAAACTACAGTCCAGTGAACAATTGTGAGGTGTGTGATACACTAACCATAGTCTAGAGAATAATTTTTTCACTCAATTATATAAACTACAGTGCAGTGAACAATTGTGAGGTGTGCTGTACAGCAGCGTCAGTCTATAAAATAAGTTTTTTTCACTCAATTATATAAACTACAGTCCAGTGAACAATTGTGAGGTGTGCGATACACTTGCCGCAGTGTAGAGAATAATTTTTTTCACTCAATTATATAAACTACAGTCCAGTGAACAATTGTGAGGTGTGCGATACACTAGTCGCAGTCTAGAGAATAATTTTTTTCACTCAATTATATAAACTACAGTCCAGTGAACAATTGTGAGGTGTGCGATACACTTGCCGCAGTCTAGAGAATACGTTTTTATTCTCAGTTATATAAACTACAGTCCAGTGAACAATTGTGAGGTGTGCGATACACTAGCCGCAGTCTAGAGAATAATTTTTTTCACTCAATTATATAAACTACAGTCCAGTGAACAATTGTGAGGTGTGCGATACACTTGCCGCAGTCTAGAGAATAATTTTTTTCACTCAATTATATAAACTACAGTCCAGTGAACAATTGTGAGGTGTGCGATATACTAGCCAAAGTCTAGAGAATACGTTTTTATTCTCAGTTATATAAACTACAGTCCAGTGCAAAATTGAGTGGTTTGCGGTGCAATAGCTGGAGTCTAAAGACTACATTTTTTTGCCTCAGATAGTAATTCTACTGTCTACTGAATACGGTTTTGGCCTCAGATATTAACTCGACAGTTTGGTGAATATACAAAATGTTGAACCCAAGGGCTAAGGGTCGAGGGCGCGGGCGTTCAAGTAGTGTAGGGGGCAGAGGCCGTGGTCCTGGGCAGGGTGACACATGTACATGCTGATGAGGGAGCAGTGGAACGCCGCAGAGTTTCGCTCCCTAGCTTCATCTTGCAACTTACTGGGTCACGTGGTACACCACTATTGAAACCACAACAGTGCGAACAGGTGATGACGTGGATAGCGGACAAAGTGTCCAGTAATTTATCCACCACCCAGTCTTCCACGCAGTCCACCCACGGTAGCCAAGGGAGTAGACCTCTGGCTCCTCCAGCTCAACCTCCTTCCCCCCAGCCTGCCCCCCCCACGGAAAGTATGGATTCAGATCAGGCATACTCACAGGAACTCTTTTCAGGACCCTACCCACAGACACAAACCACTGCTCAAGAGCAACCTGAGCAGTTGCTCTGTCCCGATGCCCAAAATGTAGAACTTTCACAGTCTGTGGGTGATGAGAGTGTGGACTTAGTGCAAGTAGTGCGTGAAGAGGTGTCGGATGATAATGATGATGATGATGAGACACGGTTGTCAGACAGTGACGTTGTTGTCAGGGCAGTAAGTCCGAGGGGGAAGCAGAGTGAGGAATCGGAGGAAGAGCTGATGGTGGAGGTGACTGACCCGAGCTGGGTTGGTAATCCAACTCAAGACAGTGCTTCTGAGGGGGAGGCAAGTGCAGCACCAGAACAGGTTGGAAGAGGCAGTGGGGTGGCCAGAGGGAGAAGCAGGGTCAGAGCAGGTAGATCAGCAACTGTTTCATGGAGTCAAGCTCCCGTGCCGAGGCCTAGATGTTCGCAAGTCTGGAGGTTTTTTAAAGAAAGTGAGGATGACCGACGGACTGTGGTGTGCAACCTATGCCACACCAGGATCAGCAGGGGAGCCACCACTAGCAGCCTAACCACTACCAGCATGCGCATGCATATGAGTGTTAAACACCCGACTCAGTGGAACCAAGGCCATTCACCGCCTGCTGGTCACACCACTGCCCCTTCCCCTGTATCACATGCTGGCTCAGCGAGTCAACCCCCCGCCCAGGACCCCGGCATGAGCGCCTCCCGCCCTACAACCACCCCTTCAGCTCTACGATCCTCCACAACCTCCACCAATGTGTCCCAGCGCAGCGTTCAGCTGTCTTTGCAGCAGACATTTGAGCGCAAGGGCATCTACAATTCCAGCCACCCACATGCACAAACCCTAAACGTCCACATCTCCAAATTATTGAGCCTGGAGATGCTGCCCTATAGACTGGTAGAGACTGAGGCTTTCCGCAACCTGATGGCGGTGGCTGTCCCTCGGTACTTGGTCCCCAGCCACCACTATTTTTCCCGATGTGCCATCCCAGCTCTACACCAACACGTGTCAGAGAACATCATCCATGCCCTGACCAACGCAGTTAGTGATAAGGTCCACCTAACCACGGACACGTGGACAAGTGCTGGCGGGCAGGGACACTATATCTCCCTGACGGCACATTGGGTTAACTTGGTAGAGGCTGGGATCGAGTCTGACCCTGGGGCCACTCATGTAATGCCCACACCAAGGATTGCAGGGCCTACCTCGGTCACGGTTTCTCAGACTTATTATGCCTCTTCCTCCAACCCCTCCTCCTCCTCCTCTTCGCACAGAAACGCTGAGCCAACAGGCAATGTTTCTGAGGGCCAACTGGCACTCTATACAAACAATGTTTACGGAGGGCCACCTACAGGCCCTCTCTCCAATAAATTTTTTAGTAGCGTCAAATACAGACACTCAAAAAAACAATTTTACATGAGGGAGTGTCTCCCCGTCTGCCATCATGTTCGGTCAGGCTGTCCGTAGGTACACCACCTCTGTCGTCCGCAGAAGCGGCCACTATGAGGAAGGCCAAGGCAAGAACATCCCCTTTTCAACTGAGAACAAGTGGAGACTTGTTCGGCAGTGGATTCACCTTCCCCTTTATCATTGCCATACAACAGTTGGTGAAAAAGTAATTGGCAATGATGAAGAAAATGTAACGGTGCAGTGGACCGTTTGTGAAGCAAACCTATATATTCCCACCATGCCAGCCAGTGGCGTAGCTATAGGGTAAGCAGGGGAAGCGACTGCTTCGGGGCCCGAGCTCAGCAGGGGCCCGGGAGCAGTAGCAGGGATGTGGCAAATCAGCAGGGCAATATTTCTATTTCTCTCTCTTTCCAGGGGTGGGGTGGGATCGTAACACTCCGCATTGAAACAAGAGGATGGGGAGAGAGGTAGTCTCCTACCTCTCCTCTGCGCTGATGCACTGTGTAATCTGATTGGTGGAGGAGCAGTGAGAGGAAGCTGCTGCTCCACCAATCTTTTCAAGTAATACTTCAGTCACAAACAGGGCCTGCTCCCAGACTTCCAGAAGCACCATGTGGACCCTGCATGTGACCCTCTGCACTCCTGCCTGCCCGTCAGGCTGCCTCTCTTACCTGCCCCTCCACCTCCCTTGTAGTGCCAGCTGACCTCCTGCTCTGGCTGTAACAGACATCCAGGAAGCAGGAGCAACCCAGAGCAGCGCTGTCTCAGCCATCTGAGCATTGCTGCAGGCTGCCAGCCAGCCAATACAGCAGACCTTCAGACTCACTCCCAGCCTGACCAACAGTGGTACGTTTGTGCCCCCTGCCCTGTACTGCACCCCCTATGCTGCATTCTGCCCCCTGCCCTGTACTGTGTCCCCTATGCTGCACTATGTGTGCCCCCTGCCCTGTACTGTACCCCCTATGCTGCATTGTGCCCTCTATGCTGTATTATGCGTTCCCCCTGCCCCCTATGCTGTATTTTGCTCCCTGCCCTGTACTGTGCCCCCCCCATGCTGCACTGCTGACCCTGTGCCCCTCCTTGCCCCTTGTACTGTGCCCCCTATGCCCTGCACTATGTGTGCCCCCTGCCCTGTACTCCCTGTTCTGTATTGTGCCCTCTATGCTGCCCTTTACCCATGCTGTTTTTTCCCCCTGCCCTGTACTGTGCCCCCATGCCACACAGTGTGTGCCTCCTATCCTGTACTGTACTCCTTGCCCTGTACTGTGCCCCATATGCTGCCATGTGCCCCATATGCTGTACTGTGCTCCCCCCCCTGGCCTGTACTGTGTGCCCCTGCACTGTACTGTACCCCCTATGCTGTATCTTGCCCCCTGCTTTGTACTGTGCCCCCCATGCTGCACAGTGTGTGCCTCCTATCCTGTACTGTACTCCTTGCCCTGTACTGTGCCCCGTATGCTGCCATGTGCCCCATATGCTGTACTGTGCGTGCCCCCCCCAGCCTGTACTGTGTGCCCCTGCACTGTACTGTACCCCCTATGCTGTATCTTGCCCCCTGCTTTGTACCGTGCCCCCCATGCTGCACAGTGTGTGCCTCCTATCCTGTACTGTACTCCTTGCCCTGTACTGTGCCCCATATGCTGCCATGTGCCCCATATGCTGTACTGTGCGTGCCCTCCCGGCCTGTACTGTGTGCCCCTGCACTGTACTGTACCCCCTATGCTGTATTTTGCCCCTGCCCTGTACTGTGCCCCCCCATTCTGCACTGTGTGCCCCCTGACCTATACTGTACCCCCTGTGCTGTATTTTTCCCCCTGCCCTGTACTGTGTCCCCCATGCTACACAGTGTGTGCCTCCTGTCCTGTACTGTACGCCCTATAATGCACTGTGCCCGCTATGCTGTCCTGTGCCCCTGCCTTGTACTGTGCCCCCCATGCTGCCAGGATAGTCATGAAGGGGGGGGCACCATAAAAAATTTTGCTGTGGGGCCCAGTCAGTTCTAGCTACGCCCCTGATGCCAGCCATGGGTTGTACATAAACTAATAACAGGAAAAACAAAAAAAATATTTTACAGGAGGGTCAACTACAGACACTCCAAAACAATTTTTTAGGAGGGTCAACTTCGGACACTCCAAAACAAATTTTTGGGAGGCTCACCTACAGACATTTGACTGCAATCTCAGTCTGACCAAGGCATTGGTGGTGTCACTACTATGCTGTGTCAGGCTAAATTTTTGGGTGCTTCACCTGCCACCTGAGTCTAACTTGGTCACTCTGGGTTCACCGCCATGCTGTGTCAGGCTACATTTTTGGGTGGTTCACCTGCTACCTCAATCTAACTTGGTCACTTGTTGGTGTCACTACGCTGTCACCATGCTGTGTCAGGCTTATGCCTGCGTCGTGGGGCGGGGGATAGCACAGCAGTGCCAGCATGAGCAGTGGTGTCACCTGCAGGCGGCGATGGACCTTCATTGGGCCTAGTTGGGTGCTTTCCTAACATGTGCCAGCACATGTGCCTTGCCCATCTTGGTCTGGGTCAGCACAATTGCCTTGAGGGTCACCACCAGGCTGTTGCCCGAGAATTTGGGCTAATGGTGGGATTAGGCAGCCTCAGAGGCATCCATGCATGCTGCCCCTGCTGTTTCCTGTCCATTTCCGTGGTGTTTCCATCATTTTCTAAGGTTTCCAGGTTTTCACCCAGCCTTCCCTAGGCAGAGCCTTGGTCCCCTGCAAAAAATGCTCGAGTCTCCCATTGACTTCAATGGGGTTCGTTATTCTAAACGAGCACCCGAGCATCGTGAAAAATTTGATTCGAATAACGAGCACCCGAGCATTTTAGTGCTCGCTCATCTCTAATTAGGACCTGTTTACACTTGCCCTGGTTTCCTTTCTGATGGGGTTCTCTGGTGTTGTTATGAATAGAATATTCCATAGCACTATTGTTGCTGTCAAAACACCAAAAACTTGATGGGCCAATGGGTTCCATCAGCATACGTTTGAATCCATTTGAAATTAGATCTGTCATACATTACAGTAGTCTTAACTGAGTCTTAGCTGGGGATCTGGTGGTACAGGTGTTAGGAAGCAGTGGGGTAGCGTGGATTTAGGTAGGATGTGAGCATACAGGATGAAAAGGGTTCATGGGATGAAAATAAGATGTTAATACTGATGATACTTTTTCAATCACTATTTTGATGGAACCAGTGATAACATCCAAAGAGAACCAGTAAAAACCTAAAGCTCTTCCCTATCAGACAAAACTGAGAATTCAAAATGTATTTGAGTTGTAATAATATATACTGCATAGGAGAAAACTTTTCTTGGTGCCATCCCACTTTAAGAAAAAGTACTTAGTTTACTTCAGGTATGATTTAGCTTAGCAATGTATGAGTTTATAGCGGGTTTATGGCTAATCTTCTCCTAAGTCCTAAACAAAGGCTCTAGTTTTTTCCGCTTTGTTAAGAACCAACAGCATTGATTTGCAAATCCTCTTAATTTGGAATGCTCATTTTTAGCGAAAGACTTCTGCAAAGGAAGCTATTAAGAAGTCAACTAAGGTCCAAGTCCCCAGGTGTTCAGTATGCAGGCGTACTGTACTTGGAAGGTTGACAAATCACCACTGTTGGGAATGTACAGTAATTATTTGCATTCAGTGTTTTAATCACTTCTTTATTGTTAACAGTTTCTACAGTGAAAAGTAAAAAAACATTGTAACAAATTTATAATTGTGACTCAAACAGCCAATGATAAGTGACTACTGGAGAACAGCACGTTATGATGTGCAGCGCCATGAGCTTAGAACTAAAAGTTAAAGGTGTCATTTATTAAGGTGCCATGTAGGGACCATGAGTGAAAGTGTTTTTGCAATACTTTTTATTGAGAAATATTTTAAGTTAAATTAGAAAATGTATGTAAAGTCTTTGCTAAGGAGAATCCATCTTCAGCGATCAAAGCTGTATGATGCAGAGGCTTCTCAGTCTGCCTCTGCTCTCCCTATCATAGCCTATGCCTAGTTACCCCAACCTTGCCTCATTAAATGTGCAATAGAGCTGATGTGACATGTTACCCTGAAGTTTATCTGCTGCCTGCGCTGATCATTGATAGCAGCACTCCCATCGACCTTCTCAGGCTACAGTGTTCAGCTCTGACACTAAGTGTACTATCATGTATATACATGTATAGTTGCATTCAGGGCAGAACCCTACAGCCCCACTTGTCTCCCTGTCTTTGCAGTACTAATCAGACATGTGCTAGGAAAGTAGAAGGGAGCAGTGATGCCCGGGATCAGTGACGGCAGCAGGGAAAATTCAGGGCTTGGGTACGAAGGCAGCGGCTGGATAAGGGGGACTGGAGGCAGGCTGAGAAGCTACTCCACCATACAGTTAGCCAGCATCTTGATCTTTCAGTAGATGTTGGAGACAATTTTTTCTTAGTAATCATCAGTTAAAGAGTTGCTAAAGATAGATTTTACATACAGTTTTCTAACATAAATCCACATATTTCTGTAATAGGGTGTATTCCAAAAGCACTTACTCTCACTGTCCCTATACCTTAAAAGATGAAATGACAGTTACACTAAAAAAAAAAGGATTCCTCAAATCAGAGCGAGAGCAGATTGTGGCTATAAAGAGCACCTTTTTACTACAGAAGACCCAGACCAGTGTATGGACCAAGTTAGCCAGTAGATAGAAACTGTAAATATAGAGGGTGCTCAGTCATTGATCTTTTTTAATGGCTAACTGAAGAGATGATCACTAATAGCAAGCTTTTGTCATGACTTAACTCTCTTCATCAGGCATTGAAAAGCAAAACATTGTGTTATACCTTGCCTGATGAAAAGACCAACATCATCTTGAAAGCTTGTTATTAGTTCTCATCATTTCAGTTAGCCATTAGATGGGCTCTCCATTTTATCTGCTCCACTGATATCAAGTAATGCTTCATTTCCATGTGGTGGTCTGCATAAAAGCAATTTACAGTTGATCATTGCAGACTCCAACAATAGTGTCCTCTGTAATTAGCTCAATTGTAGGTGACCTTTCTAACAAAAGTGCATTACCCAAACTTGAATAATCACATTTTTTTTTGTTAAAAATTCCATGTTGTACATTGCCTTTCTGAACCAGTTCTAAATGCACTAAGCCATGCAAGCTTTTAGGCCCCTCCAAAACAAGACAAAACAAAAACTCTACTGGCATAGATTCAATCAAATATGTTTCTGCTATGATGGCAGCAGAAGAATACTTCTAATATAATGATAAGGGTCACCTGATTGGATTGACTGAATGGAGAGGGAATGATAATATTTTTGGTTACAGAAACCGCAGACCCGTGAAACTATGGCTGACAATGGTAACTGTCAGACTCAGAAGGCTTGTGCATAGTTACTACTTTTTAAGAATGCAGTACAGCCAAGTTTTACATTAGCATAAACTGTATTTAATTCATCAAAATCCTTCCTCATTTTGAGCTACGAAGTTATGTGTGCAGACCTAATTGCAGACTCACACATGGGAGGCTGTCAGTCAAGGAGTAGGACCACCCACATAACTGCTTGGTCAGAACGAAGAAAGATAAAGTTGCATAAAATACATGTTATACTAAATCCTTTCCTTCAAAACATGATTGGAATGCATTTTTGTGGTTATCTTTAACCACTTGAGGACTAGGTGGTTTGCATTGACACAGGCTGAAAATGGCAGCACTGATTGGATAGAGTGAGTCTGTGCAGGTACACACCTCCAACTTGTTACCTCCCCTCTGTACCCTTACTGCAGACTGCTAGCAAGTCATTCATAACTTCTTGTAGAAATAATAAAGGAATGGCACAACACAGAGCCATAAGAATAGATGTTCCAGAATTGTTATTACATGGGGAATGCATGAAGATATTAAAACAGACATGTCAGGAGAGGTGACAGGTCCTCTTTAACATTTTTTATATTTTTAAAGAGATTTTCTTTTTTCATTTTTTTATTAGCCTCCCTAGGAGACTTTAACATGCAATCATTTGATTGCTTATACCATAGACTGTAATAGCATAACATAATATTAGATTTTGATGCCTTGGCCATCATTAATGTGAAAGATGAAAATCAGAGATCATATAGAACATGACAATATCTTTCTAACAAAGCTAGAACCAGCCCTGTACCTCACATGGATACATGGATCCAGAGATCTCCTGTTCGTTGCTCCAATTGCTCTGCTAGATTCTCTTCAGGCTGGCACCTCTAGGGGTGTGTCCTTTCTCCGGGGGGAGAAAGGACACACCCCTATCACAGCTCAGAGATATGTCCTTTCTGCTGCAGCTGTCTGTCACAGCTGTTACAGCTTCTAACAGTAGATAGGGCTGGTGGCAATTGAAGAATGGAACTGATCATGTGTGACCACCTCAGTAGGTCAACATGCACATTGCTAAACAGATTAAACACAAGAGGGCGCAATTATAATAAAGTAAGGAGAATATCAATTTGAACAGAAAGTACATTAGAAAGGCAACTAATTTTTAATTCCTGACTGTTTCCTAAAATGTGGATGACCTCATAGAGATTATGGTAATGTTATGTTATCAGTAATACGATCTGCAGTTCTGTTGTACGAGATGATTATCATAACCCGAGTACTATTAATAATTATGGAGTCAGTGCTTCTTTTTTCAGTTTTATGAGGTGATTCATTAGAAGCCAGGTGCTTTGATGATGAAATCTGATTTTTTTTGACTCATTGTGTTTCATGATGCCACCACACACTCATCCCATATGTTTATTCAATCTGATTATTCATATTACATCAATTCTTCCTGCTATGGAACCCAGTCGATTGTCTTTTAATTGGTTAGTCTCCATATCTTTATCTAATATATGTAGCATGCCTGCCAGCAGTATCATTTACCTAAGTTACCTTCAATATCAGAATCAGACTGCTACTAAGATGAGAGAGAATGTATTAAACGGCATCTGTTCCTTTGAAAGTGGCTGACCTGTTGTAGATGCGCTTGGCAGCTGAAGGTGTAGTGCCCTGGAGCAGGGGTACTGTGAAGTCTGTACATTTGTGGACATCCCAGTCTCTCCTATGCAAAGTTATAAACTTCTTATATTATTTCACTTGAAAGAGTTAACTTGCACTGTTTAATTCAGGCGTACCCAGCGTAGCGTTGGGGCCACCCCAAACCCGGCCACTGCAAAGGCATCTGTGTTGGTCCTATGTTCATATGTGCCAACACTACTGAATAAAATTAAGTTTCAATATATGTAAAAGAGCCTCTAGGAGCAACCGGGCATTGCCGATGCACTTTAAGGCTCAGCTCTCTCTGCAACTGCCGCGCCCTCTCCACTTTGACTTACAGGTCTGGACTTTATGACATTTACACTGTCTGGCCCTGTCAACCAAAGTGCAGGGAGGGGGCAGTTGCAGAGAGAGCAGAGCCTCTAGGTGTAAAGGTAACACCTCTGTTGCTCCTGGAGGCTCATTTGCATATATTAAATATATTATATATGATGTCAGGGCTGCAGGACCAGAGTGTGATTCAGGACATTGTAGGAGCGAAAAATATGACTTCTTTTGCTCTTGTAGACCATTCATTGTTACTGATGCGGTTTTGTATTTAACCTTTTCCCTACCACCACATGACTATATGGCTCCTACTCCAGAGTGGAACGGGCACCATAGCCGCTACATGCCTACTTTTTCACACAGCAGACACCCAGGGGTAATGTCTGCAATCAGCAAGAACGCCGATCGTAGACATTTAACCCCTCAGATGCTGTGGTAATTGTGACCATACCATCTGAGAGATGAAAACCCTACATTGACCCAGAGAATAAAGGTAACTACTCAATGGCTATGAGTAAGTTTTACCAAACAGGAAACATCATAAAAACAAAACATATAAAACTCTGTTGGAATTTTATTGTGTTTTATTTTCAGTTCCACCCCATTTGGAATTTTTTTCAAGTTTCCTACTACATTGTGTGCAATTTTAAATGTTTCCATTAGAATGTACAACTTGTCCTGCAAAAAAGCCAGCCCTCATATGGTTATGCGAACAGAAAAATAAAAAAGTTATGGCTCCAGGAAGGCCGGAAATGATAAATGAAAATGCAAAAACGGACAATTGCTCGGTAAGAAAGCGATTAACTTGGTCAACCCCTTACTCCATGTATGCGCTCCATGGACTCGTCACACTGTCCAACCCCTAGAAAAACCGCATTAGAAAAATTCACTTGTCCTATAAATGCCGGCGTCCCCTCTGTGTTCCAGGCCTATCTCTCACATATCTTACTCTGTTTCCGAGTGAATTGCTTCAAGAACACAAACAACAGAATATCCTGGAATAATATATTAAAAACTTGCCCGTAAAACAAGATTGACGGATTAGGTATACAAGTGATGAGATTTGTTTGGAGATATCGTCTTATTGGCCCATTACCAATCTGATAAGACCAGTTTCCATGACAACTGACTATGGTTGAGACACGAAATATCTAAAAAAAGATGCGGCAGGTATCTTTGTCTATACATCTTCCCTACTTTTATTTTATTTTTTCACCTGTACGAGTCATGGCAGATGAGCTTTTGATATGTACTTTTTTTTTTCTTAAGTCCCCGGGTCATTATCTGTCTAGTATGCTCTATTATTATCTGATTTTATATATAGAAAGAAAATGAATGGCAGAAGATGCTATGCTGTTTTTTTTTGTTTTTTTGTTTGTTTTTTGTGGAGCAAATCAACGATGCAAATCAATGAATAATTTTGAAATTTTCATGTAATTGAAAACTTAGTACAGCCACTGAGATATTCAATAAAATGTATCTGTATAGCGCCACCTGCTGTTTGTTCTTTTCCTTATTTTTGGTCCATCTCACTGAGCTAGTCGAACATGCTTAGTTTAAAACTTCAACTGCCAGCAGTAATATGTTCTGTCGGAAGCTGTGGCAGTTACAGGGAGAGAGCTGCACCAGAAAGGACACACTGCCAATTAAAGGCGACTGATAATCTACCCGCTGCCAGCAGAGTTTTCAACAGAGCCTTCATTGAGTATGGAAGCCTTTCTGGTAGTAACGATAATAAAGCCATCTTAGGACAGAGGGGTAGTTGGTCTTTATCTAAGTGAAGAACAGCTGCGATCTTTTCGAAGATCAACTTCCAGAAGTCAGCAAGCAACGGGCAGGACCACCAGATATGCCTATAGGCACCTATATCTGTCTGGCAGCGCCAACACATCTCAGAGGTGGAACCATACATTTTTTTTCAATCTAGAAGGTGCCAACCCAAAGATAATTGGAGCAGTGACTGTGGAGATCTCTGGATCCATGTGAGATACAGGGCTGGTTCTAGCTTTATTAGAAAGAGATTCACATGTACTATATGATGTCTGATTTACATTGTTTAGATCAAGCATGGCCAAGGCATCAAAATCTAATACTATGCTATGCTATTACAGACTATGGTATAAGCAACCAATTGATCGCATGTTCAAGTCTCCTAGGGGGACTTAAAAAATGTTCTTTTAAAGGATCACTCTGGTTAAAAATCAGCCATCACATGGTATTTACCGTATATGTGTTCCGTACTTCCCGTACATTGTTCAGGTATTCTGCTCTCTTTTATTTCCTGTTACTACATTACAGTATCAAGTGGCAGCTCCATGACTATACAGCAATTACCTCTCAGTACATAGATATCAGTGAGCGGTGGTCACACCTAAAGCCCTCCCACAGAGGTGAAAATGTCAAACTGGAGCGTGAATGATGTGTCATGGAGCCTGAGAAACATAAACCTGAGGTGATTTTACATCTTAACTTTATTGCAGCCCCATCCATACTTGTTTCCTCTTCGTATACTGCAGGTAATCTTGTATGTCTTAGATCGACTCAGGAGAACACTGTTCTGTTGTTATAACAGACCAGGCTCTGGTTGTGGCCTAGTAGAAAACAGCAGGAGGCACCTCCAGGGGAATGAAACTTTGGGAACATGTACAGCTCCATTAATTTGGCCAAAGAGTGAATTTTTAGCTTTTTGCCTGGACTGACTAAGACATCAGAACTTAACCTCAGGAGATGGCAGGAAAAGATAACATCTGGACAAATCCTATGTAATATACTGTAGCTCCCCAAAAGAGGGGAGAAAACACGCCACAAAAACTTATGTCTGACCACTTACAATGTCTGACCACTTACAAAAACCTTGAACCCTTATCTAAACCATAGACCTTTGATACCCGTTTATGCAGTATTGTTTTGAGGAGGTCTTTTTTGCTCTTCAATAGATTGATTGGTTGAGGAGAAAGGTTTCTATATTTTGCAGGTTTTGGGTTTTTTACATATTTTATGTTAAATTGACCATCCAGTCCAAAGCTAAAGATTTCACTATATACGACACAGGCATACACAGTCAACATACTTGGTACCCTGTAACTCTCCCATGCTGCCTTCATTCCTCTATTCCTGTCCCCAGTCGGATTCCTTTCAAGATGGCTCCCACGTTCTCAGACTTCCGCATGGAGAGGACAATAGGGAAGTCTAAGAAACAACCTTCTGCCACTGCCTTTGGATTGACAAAACACCTAAATCATTGGTGATGGCCCATCCAAGGGCAGTGGAGGGGCAGTGTGTCTTAGACTTTTCCGATCAGTAGGGTCTGACTACTGGGACCCCCATCAATCAATAGAATGGGGATCCCTTGCTGTACTCTAGTTCCTGGTCCCTCTCCATTGGCTGAGTGGTCAGACAGTCACTGGCTTTTGTGGTCAGTTGAGCTATCACTTTTTTTATTCTGAAACTTTTTTATTTTATTAGAAAACCCCTTTAATGCTCATTGCATCTCAGCATAGTATGTTTTAATATCTATAGGGATTGCCATGTGGGATGCACAGTAGTAAATTCTCTTGGAAGACTAAACTTCACGTACAGGGGACTATTAATATATAAATCTCTATAGAGTTATCACAAATATTCATTCTAAAAGTTGTATGGAGGAGAATGTTTATTAGCAAAGAGGTCAGACTCAGCCGACATCACTTTTACATAAACATTGCTCACTACTAGTGAGTCACTAGCGCATTTTGGGTATTATTATCTCATTGGAATTTTGCCAGTTGAACATAACATGTAACAGTTACACATTAGTACAGTAATACTTGTCATACTCCATTGACCATGTCCCAAGTTTGCATGAAAGAATCGGTAGCATAATGAATGCAAATAGCCATGATATTAGCAGCCAGGAATGTAATATCAATAACTCTAATAAACCAAATCACTTACAAAAAAAGGTGTTCCAAAATGTTTATACCATTTTCTCAGTTCTATTATAAACTCATCGCAGAATACATGAAATAATACATTTTAGGTTTAAAGGAGTTGTTCTAGATTAGAAGAACATGTCAACTTTTTATTTTTCAAAAACAGTGCCACAACTGTCCGTAGGTTATAGCTGGTATTGCAGCTCAACCCCATTCACTCCAATGGAGCTAGGCAGACAGAACCCATGGACAGGTGTGGTGCTGTTCCTGGTAGAAAGCAGCCATGTTTTTCTAATCCTGGACAACCCATTTGAGGTTTTTGGTACCTTATTTAGTCACATGAACAGAAGACAGTCAGTGAACAATCCCATGGGAGAAGGTCATGCAGACATATATTACTAAAATAAATGACTACACGCTCCAAGTTAAATATTGGATGACTTGCAAGTTTCCCTTAAAGTCTAGTTCAGGCATGGCCAACCTGCGGCTCTCCAGCTGTTGTAAAACTACAATTCCCACCATGCCCTGCTGTAGACTGATAGCTGTAGGTAGTTTGGGCATGCTGGAAGTTGTAGTTTTGCAACAGCTGGAGAGCCTCAGGTTGGCCACCCATGGTCTAGTTGTTTTTTTTTTTTTTTTTTGGCCAGAGTGGCATTAAAAAAAGTGAAACTCCCCTCACTAGTACACCATGACTACTTTGCTGACAATCCCAGGTCTGCTGATCTCTACTTCTTGATTCTTCTTGGCTCACAGAAACTAGCTGCTCGGCCAATAACTGGCCATGTGGTGACCTATCTCAGCCATTGATCGACTTAGTGGTCAACATTTTCAATGAGTTGAGAGGGGCTAAAAAGTAGCAACTAAAGGGATCTGGGAATAATCAAAAGAGGAGCTGCTGGTGATCAGTGAGGTATTCTTGTTTCTTGTGTTTTTAAGCCATTCTGACAATAGTTTTTTAAACAAACCCTTTAGAGCAGATAGGACATGGTCACTTACCTTTGGAAGAGAAGCTCTTGAGCCTGAGCTCTGAGTTGTCATTGTTAGGACAGTTGTAATTCCCAAAGCAACTCTGGCTGGAGCAGCATCCATATTAATCCAGAAGGACACCCAGGATAAGATGACAATGAGTAAGCTTGGGATGTACATCTGTATCAAGTAATATCCCATCTGACGTTCCAGGTGAAACTTAACCTCAATGCATGTAAACTTTCCTAAAAACAAATGGAAAAATAGTCATGCATAGGCACGCACTCACAAACCCTCTGCTCTGTATAGATGTGCCTCATACATACATAGATAATGTGCGTAGGGGAAGACATATGACAGTTTCAACATCAAGTCAATGGCAATACCCACAAAACTCCAGCCAATGCACTCCATAGCTCCTCATGGCCCATTCACCCAAAGGAGGATGCATAGCCATGGGCAAGATGCTGTTGTGGCTGAGACCACCCAAGTTAACAGACAGCTTGTCCTCTTGCAAAGCAGGCAGAGTTGCATGCTGCTAACTGATGCTGGGCATACAGATGATGTGAGTTTCAGGGAAATTAAAAACAGTTTGTGAAGTGGTGTCACCTTTTTGAATGAAACTCTCACACTCCATGTGCCACGGTATGGTGCCTCTGTACAGTACAGTACTATATTAAGGAGCCATTCTCATCTGCAATGCTAGTAAAGGAGAACAGCTCCATAATGTGTCATCCAATTGAACATGACATGATTCTGTACACAGCTCAGAGACAGTAGGGCCTGATGGAAGTCAATGAGTAAAGTCAATAGATAGGAAGCTCTTCTATCTATTCATTCATCCATCCATCCATCTATCTATATAGGGTCTGATGGAAGTCAATGAGTGAAGTCAATAGATAGGAAGCTCTTCTATCTATTCATTCATCCATCCATCCATCTATCTATATAGGGTCTGATGGAAGTCAATGGGTGAAGTCAATAGATAGGAAGCTCTTCTATCTATTCATCCATACATCTATCTATATAGGGTTAGATGGAAGTCAATGAGTCATATCAATAGATAGGAAGCCCGTCTATCTATTCATCCGTCCACTTAACTATATAGGGTTACTTGGAAGTCAATGGCTCAAGTCAATAGATAGGAAGCTCTATTTATTCATCCATCCATGTACTGTATATAGAATCTGATGGGAGTCATGGGGTGAAGTGAATAGCTAGGAAGCCCATCTATCCATTCATCCATCTATCAATATAGGGTCTGATGGAAGTCAGTGGGTGAAGTCATTAGATAGGAAGCCCGTCTATCTATTCATCAATCCATCTATCTATATATATTCTGACGAAAGTCAATATTTTGTATTATGGCTCTACAGAATTCAGAGAAAAATTATACATAGTAAAGTATCTTTGATGTATAATGTGAGTAAATGTGAAGTCATTTCATTTCTAAACCAGTTGTTATATGAATTCATACATATGTTAAGGTTTTGGTGGTTCAATGGACTATTGCTTTTTGGAACTGGGCTGCTAGGCATGAATATGACCAGAAGCAATTTACATTGAATTTCTTGAGTTGATTTCCTCTGGGTACAGTATAATTTCACACTCCAAAGACAAATTGATAGGTTAATTGCTTCCTATGAAACTGGTTTTAGAGTATGAGGGATGCAGTACGACTACAAGATTGAAAACCCCAATGATGACAGACAAGTGAGTGAATACTTCTCCCAGACAGTGGAATAGATTTGGTGGTTCAAACATAATGGGAGTAAACAATGTAAAATGACCCAGAAGAATATTATAGGGGTTGTTCAGGATAAGGCTACATTCACACTATCGTATGTGTTTTGCGGTCCACAAAACACGGATCTGCAAAAAAGAATAGGACATGTTCGGATGGGCTACGGAACAGACATACGGATGCGATGCACGCGGTGTGCTGTCCGCATTGTTTGTGGACCCATTGAAATGAATGGGTCCACATCCTATCTGCAAAAGAAACAAATGGACACGGGAAAAAAATATGTTTGTGTGCATGAGGCCTTAGAAAAAATGGGCCATATTTTTCATCTGTATCTGGTATTATTTATTTTAATATTTTATTTATTTATTTATTTACTCACTTATTATAACAAACAAAGACTCATGGATTCATTTCTTAATGTAACACACATTACACCACCTTATTGCGGCATATTTTATCTGCCGTCTTTTGCAGGAAATCAAAGGCATGCATTAAATATACATATTTTACATGCTTCCCGGACTGTAGTGACAAATAATTAAAAGTGACATGGGAATTCTTCCTTCCCACTTTAAATATATCACTGCAAACCTTCCTTCTGTGTAGAGTTTTAACATTAAGACGTTACTTTCTACACCGCCTGTGACCCTCTTGTACTTGAAATTGTATATTTTTTTCTAACAGTGACAGATGCAAGTATGACACATGTGGCTGAATCTGCCACGTTTCATTATCAGATCGAACACAATGACACAACTCATGCAACTAGTCGAATAGGTTTATGCTTATCTGGGAAATTATGGATGTAGTGAAAATGTATTCATTTGGAAACAGTCAGGGGCCTGCCTGCGCATTCATCGCCTCCTCTCAACAAATAAAATCTAATGAACTCCCATCAGTCAGAAGAAAGCTTCAAGGAGTCTCAGGGGAATCATATATTTCTTCAAGGAATGATGGTGCTTTCTTTGATTTATTATGGAAGCGTCTGAAGAAGATGTGCAATATAGGCACGAGTGTATTCGAGATAGATCACACAGCATATGTATGTACGGATAGTCCTCTATCTGATGTTACAATACTCCAGAGAATGTCAATATGACCTTCACTGAACAATAAGAGGAAGAGCACTGTAACATATGATGCAGCGCCCCCACACTTTATCAACATTTGCTTCCAAACACAGAATGTAGTCTTCAGTCAGTACAATCCTTGAAATCTCAGGCAGAACATCTCTAGTGCTTCATTTTTTATATAACCGTTTCTATTTTACAGTGCGTTCTATTGTAGAGGTGTACACAGAAATCACATTTTCCACTTATGTGCATTCTTTAAAAACATTTTGCTCTAAATTGAAGCATTCCATTTAGCTGTATACATAGAATTTTCTATTCTGCTAGAGTTCCATATAGAACAGATTTGGGAATCTGTCTGTTGGTCAGTCTGTCTGTACAGTATATCATCTCAAATCTATTATATTTCTTCTCAGATCTATCTATCTATCGGCAGCACTTCAACAGATAAAATTAACAAGTGTTAGGCAGAGTTCACATCATTGTTACTATTCCATTCCTCTGAAAAAAAGAAAAAAAAAAAACGATCCTGAACAAACGTTATGCACATTTGGCATTCGTTTGAGCCATTTCCGTCTGAGATCCGTTTTTTGTGGATTGAAAAAAGTACTGCATGCACTTTTTTTCTTCTAAAAAATGGATCTCAGACAGAAATGGCTCAAACAGATGCAAAATGGATGCTCAGGATTTTTTATTTTTTTTACAGGATCTGTTGTGTTACAGTATCCGTTTGTTTTTCTGAATCTGATGGATCAGAAGAACTGAAAATGAAATGGTGATGCACACAACCGTATGTATTTTGTGGTCCGCAAAAAACGGATCCGCAAAAAAAAAAACGGGTGACGTCCGTGTGCATTCCATATTTTGCAGAACGGAACAGCCAGCCCGCCCCAAATAGAACAGTGCTATTTTACTTCTCTATTTGATAAACAAGGATAAAAACCAACGTGCTCCATAGGAACATCCACAACAGATTTCTGAAACTAACTGAGCAGGCACAAAAAATAACTTTGGCCTGTCACATACACTATGGATAAATGTGTCTCACAAGTCATAATTTGCTTTAATACAGTTTGCCAGTTTGCAATAGTATACTGGAATTGAGTTTTACTTTACTTTCAGCACCATGGACAGGGCAGAGCTGAGTAGCTTAGACACAATAATGGACAAATCTTTAATAACATGGCTATGTGTATGTAAATCTCATACAATGCAGTCAGAAAGTCTTCATACACTTTCACTTTTTTTACATTGAGGTCTTGTGCTAAAATAAAAAAATCAAATGCCCCCCAATTAATCTGCACTCAATAACCCATAATGTGAAAGTGAAAACAGAATTTTAGAAATGTTTGCAAACTTATTAAAAAGGAAACATAAAAATTTTGCACTAATGTAAGTATTCAGATCCTTTGCTATGACACTTGAAATTTAGCTCTGGGGCATCTTTTCTTTTCTCTTGATTATCTTTGAGATGTTTCTACACCTTGACTTGAGTCACCTGTGGTAAATTCAGTTGATTGGACGTAATTTGGAAAGATCCACCCCTGTCTGTATAAGATCTCACGGCTGACACTGCACTGAAAGTTTCCAAGAGCACACTAGCCTCCAAAGTTCTTACATGGAAGAAGCTTGTAACATCCCTAGAGCTGTCAGCCCCACCAAACTAAGAAATCAGGGTACAAGGAACTTGGTAAGAAAGATGACCAAGAACCTAATGGTCACTGTCCGGCATGTACCTGCATAGAGTATTCTCTAAGGAGCCCTATGACAACAATGTTTTGAAATTACTTTCCACTTTGCTCAAATCCTCTAAAAGACTACATTGGTCGTAAAACATAGAAAGCTATTACAAACGTTGTCACTAACGCTTGCATAAATTTGTCACAATCGTAACTATAACAATACCTTATACCAGAAGGGTCAATAGAGTGCATCAATCTACAGTATCACTTGGACGCCAACACAAGTCCCGAGGGTCTTTTGCTTTTCAATAGGTCATGTTACCACTTGGTTTCTTCTAGTAGAAGACAAGTCCAATAATTGATTACTGAAAAATCCTATTCTCCACCAAGAAGACAACATATTAAAATCATACCCGAATGGACTAGTAGCTTCTCACCAAGGCAGACATTTATCATGCCAAAAGTGACGTAAAGGTGTCGCAAGTCTTGGCGCACAGCTTATGTCTGGCAAAACTTGTGACTTTTCCCCGCTTTCCCAGCTTATTTTTCATTTCTCACACGGGTTTTGGCATGGAAAATGTATTAAATCTACGACAGCAAGAGGTCTGGTGTAGAGTTAAGTCAGGCAAGCTGCAGACTTATGTAAGGCCTGCGCTTCTGCATAACGTTCCTCCTGCAACACAAAGGGACTTGAGACTGGCGTGGACAATGCTGGTTTAATAAATGTCTCCCCAAGTTCTTTGACATAGAGATGTAAGATGGCTGACTAGGAAAACATGGCCAACTATCTGAGAAGCTCATTTTCCTACACAAGTGAAGTCTAAAACCTATCAGCATGGAGTTAGTAGGGTGTTCCTATGTGCAAGGGCTCGGTTTTCTAACCAAGAAGAATTTACATGTAATTAAAATTCTGTGCATGTACAGTAGTAGGGAAATAAGACATGAGTGAAGGTAGAGCTGTTTATAATATGCTTGTTCTGTGTGCTGAACTAGTATAATTAAATATTACTGTTGTACCGCACTGCCTGCAGTTGAACAGTGACTCCTGGCAAGCGATCCAGGTCTGTTTTCTGTCTTCTTGGTCCCAGCCGCCAACATCTTTTGTAAGTACTGCAGGACACAGACGTCATACTATTACCATGGCCTCCCAGTGTGTTCCTTAGGGCACATACATGTGCTTACTCCTGGCCTCTTAAAGGCTCTTAGTTATGTAGACCAGGGGCATAGCTCATTAGATATAGGGTAATGTACTGGGCTCTTCATGGATAAGCTAGGCAGAGGCTTCAACCTAGCAGTGTTCCCGGTGACTAATGGGCGGGCTTTAGCGCTGCCCTAGCCTGTAAAACAGCTAGGGCAGCGCTAAAGCCCGCCATCAAAGCCGGTGACTCCAGAGGGACTTCTTTGAGGAGGCTTCTGCCCAGCACTGAGCCCGGTGACATCACCGGCACTAACGGGTGGGCTTTAGCGTTGCCTTAGCCTGTAAAACGGCTAGGGCAGCGCTAAAGTCTGCCCATCAGAGCCGATGATGTCACCGGCAACACTGCTAGGTAGAAATCTCTGCCTGGTAGTGTTAAAACATAAACAAAAATAAAATGCTCTGATGCTCATATCAGGGGCAGGCGGAGGGGTGGAAATGGGGGTATGTCCGGGTTCAGAGCTTTAAGTTTATTTTATTCCATCTCCTCCAAAGGATCTTCCAATGAGCCCAGACTCTGATTCAATAGTAGGTCCCAAAGGTTCAGGAGACAAAAAACCATTTGGAGCTGCCTTTGGGGATAATCACTTGCCACTAGGGTCAATTTCCTTGTTTTAAAACTTATAAGACATTATTTTAAAAAAAATAGGGGTTGGGACCCCAGAATAATTTCCTCTGGTGGTCCCAATGAACCCTATTCCAACACTGCATTACCTATTCAGGAAAGAAATAGACATTAGCTAGGACTTAGGATATGGAAAAGGAAATTCTCAGTCCAGTGTATCAATAAATTCTGCTGTCTCTCTAACAAATTGCAGAAAGGCTTTCTGTGGTCCATGCTGCTCAATCAATAGCGGCAATACAGCCAGGCTACAGGTACTGAATGATGGAGCATAGGAGACAAAGCGAACGCTCTGTCCAGATATCTTCACTTTACACTGATCATTCAGCTCTGACCGCAGGAGGTCCGGCTGCAATTCTACACAATTCACTGATAGAGTAGAATAAGAATTCCTACATGAAAGTCCTGCCTAATGCTTAGTATTCTGTACAATACAAGGCTCACTTTAATGGCTCATGTTGGCTACTGGCCACTTTCACCTTCTCTGGAGGATTTGCAGGAAGATCTGGTTTCTCGTGATTAGAATATAAGACTTTCATTTGCGAAAATTATAATTGGTATTGTATTAAATAATAGGTAATTACTGTTAGCAATTTTGTTATTTCAGTAAACTGATCACTAAAAAGTAAAACTGGATAGCTGAAAATGGCAAAAGCACAGGTGGCGTAAACTGCTTAGAAAATGCGGGTCCTTATGTTCTCGCCTCTCTGAGGCATTGTTGTCTGCCTTAAAAGCAAAGCTTCTATTACCTCTTTAAAGGCTATGTATACATTTGGGGGACATTTTTTTATTATTGCTTATTTTGAGATAAAAATCATTTTTTCAGTTGGTCTTTATTAAAATCTGAAATCCTTTTTTGTGTACATAACTGAGATGCTGTAGTAGCAGCCTGGGGATTTTCTGTCTTTCCCGTCATCTGGGGAGCAGACGGACTCCTTATCTTTGCTTTCTGACATAAACGCTCATTATACTATTGCAAAAGGTGCACACTAATAATTTCTTAGCTATTAAAACATAACTTTTAATAAATTATTTAAAAATCGGATATACCCTTAGAATATAGAGATACAAACACAAAAAGGAACGGTTTAAAGGTGCTTGGCGGCACCTGAAAGGTAAAAACCATTTAGTCCTATTGCACCAAATAATCACTCATTATACTATTGCAAAAGGTGCACACTAATAATTTCTTAGCTAAAAAAACATAACTTTTAATAAATTATTTAAAAATCGGATATAATCTTAGAATATAGAGATACAAACACAAAAAGGAACGGTTTAAAGGTGCTCGGCGGCACCTGAAAGGTAAAAACCATTTAGTCCTATCGCACCAATTGGATATTCAAGATGGTCAACAGGTATTAGTTCATCGACGGTGGACTTGTCAGGCTGCAATTAAATCCAAAATTCGTGAAGGAGATGGACGGGATCTGGAAAAACTATTCCTAATAAAGCCCTAGGGGGCTGCTACCGTGGCCCTGCAGATCTAACCACGTAGCACTCGCCCTGACGAGGGCGACCCCATCCGGAACCTGACCCTAAGATAGATACGCCCTATAACGCCCTAGCATGCTAATTCCCTTCATGTATGTTTCATTCCATACTAAAAAAAACTCTTCACGGGACACAAAGCAGCTGGACAAATGCTATAATACAAGCTGTTAGTTATAGTGTAAGATAGAATAGATATGCCTGGGAGGCTAAGGACAAAGCTCAATATACTAAGATGGCAACAGTATATGGCTATCTGGGTGAAGGGTGGAGAACTGATGACGCCCCACTCTCTGGACTGCCGTCAGGTGTCAGCCTCATCTTCACCTGCCGGCAGTCCAGAGAGTGGTGCGTCATCAGTTCCCCACCCTTCACCCAGATCGCCATATACTGCTGCCATCTTAGTATATTGAGCTGTGCCCTTAGCCTCCAAGGCATATCTATTCTATCTTACACTATAACTAACAGTTTGTATTATAGCATTTGTCCAGCTGCTTTATTGTGTCGCCTGAAGAGTTTCTATAGTATGGAATGAAACATGCATGTAGGGAATTAGTATGCTAGGGTGTTATAGGGCGTACATGTATCTATCTTAGGGTCAGGTTCCGGACGGGGTCGCCCTTGTCAGGGCAAGGGCTCCATGGTTAGGTCTGCAGGGCCATGGTAGCAGCCCCCTAGGGCTTTATTAGGGATAGTTTTTCTAGACCCCGTCCATCTCCTCCACGAATTTTGGATTTAATTGCAGCCTGACAAGTCCACTGTCGATGAACTGATACCTGTTGACCATCTTGAATATCAAATTGGTGCGGTAGGACTAAATGGTTTTTACTTTTCAGGTGCTGCCGAGCACCTTTAAACCGTTCCTTTTTGTGTTTGTATCTCTATATTCTAAGGGTATATCCGATTTTTAAATAATTTGTTAAAAGTTATGTTTTAATAGCTAAGAAATCATTAGCGTGCACCTTTTGCAATAGTTCATGAAACTTTGGTGCTGAGGCTGGCGTGGTACCTTCACGACTTTCAGCTATTGTTAAACGCTCATTATAGCTCAATCCTTATCTTACTGATAAGAATGTGGCTTAAGTAAGTGCCTAGTAGTTTAGAGATAAGATTTATTAGGTGACCGGCACAAAGTGAAAGTACCTGTCACACAGTTAGAAAAACAGTTAACCCTTTGTGACAGAATGACTCAATATTTTTTATAAAGGCGATTGAAAATAGGATTCTTGAAAATGAGTAAAATGCAATCATAAACAAAAATTGCCTCGGAAGATGTAGGAAGGCTTCTTTCACACACAAATTTGTTCTGGTGTGTTTTTAATGCTACAAAAAAAGCCATAAAAACTGTGTTTTTCTTGCATACTGCATGCATTTTTATGACTTTTAAAAAAAAATTTAATTTTTCAAAACAAATGTGTGGATGGCTTTTTTTTTTGGCATTATTTTTTACCTACAGAGAAGGAGACGGAAAAGGTTTTATAGAAAAACGCAATTGATTCAACATGCTTAAAAAAATGCCAGTAGGCAAAATACACATACGTGCCCTGGATTTCGTGTTTCACATAGACACAGCTAAGATCTGTAGCTGACATTTTTTAAGCAGAAATCTCACGAGGAACAGAATGTGCAAAAAGCATCATATAATACACTAAAAAAAGGCAGTAAAAACCTATGTGTGAATGCACCATAATACAGCATCCGGAGTAGAGATGAGCGAATCATTCAAAATTTTATATTCGCTGAATTTCTGACAAGATTCATATTTAAACGAACTTATTCGTCGAATCTACGTTTAAAAAAAACTTTTTTTTGTGAACATTCTTGCCCCAATTACGTATGTACAGTCAGCGTAGTTAAAAGTACGCAATACGTAAGCATTAGCGTACAAAAGTGTGTATGAATCCTTAGCATACTATTAACGTGCGAATGCGTCATACGTACGAGGCTAGGCCGCGGCGTACAATATTTAGAGGCAGTCCATATGAACTTGAAAAATAAGTTGCTCACTGCTGCTAGCTATCAATAAGTGAATAATTTACTAAAAACACCTTACAATAAGTGCATAATAGGACACATTGCAGTACCAGAAAAAGAATACATACAATGGGCTAAAGTGCTGAACCCTTAAAAACAGTGTAGCTAAAATACAGCAAAGACATAAGTATGCAAACATTTTAGTGCAACCAATTTCACATTTGCAAGCATAAAAGGCTCAGATATACGTTTGAGTCTCTCCTCATGGCTCCTAGTTGGCATGATAAAACACTGTCTGTCTGGAACACATATTCCAAAATTCAATTGTAATCCACGTGAGGTAAAATTGTAATCCAAACAGGTAATGTGTAATCCACATGGATAATAGAGAATAGCAGCAAATAGAGAACCCTTTTTGCAAAGGGGGCTCCCAAATAACCTGAGAAGGGGTAAAAACTAAAATAGGCACGCTTAGGCGCAACTGGGACCTTTCTGCAGAATGTGGGGAGTCCTGACTGACAGCCATGTCCACTCCAGCTGGGTGAGAGTCAAACGGGGGCAATACATTACATTACAAAGCAGCACATAGAGAACCTTGCCAAGGTGGTTCCCAAATAACCTGAGAAGGGGGTAAAAAGGAAAATAGCGCACTTCGGTGCAACAGAGAAATTTCTGCAGAATGGGGGAAGTCCTGACAGCAATGCCCATCTGGGTGAGAGTCAAACGGGGGCAACACAAACTAAACAAAAACAACTGCCAACTAGCATCTCACCCGTCAGGTGCAGTCCATGGTGTGGCTCCCATAGGTCCTCCTGCAGTGTCCTTGACACTGCCAGTAGTTGGGTTCCTCATATTCCTCCTCACTCTAGCTGCTGCTGAAGCTCATCAGAGGATGGTCCTGCCTCTTGTAGGCCATGCTCGCTGCGGTGGTGGAACTCCAGTGCCCTCTTCTTCCTGAACTTGGACTTGACCAGATCTGGGTGGTGGTGACGCTGGCGAGTGCTGCAGCCATTTTCGCTTTTCCGGATGCTCCTGCTGGGACAGCAGGGGTAAGGACTTCTTCCACGGCAGCTGGTATTGGTGGATGACCGTGGATTGGAAGGTGAACGATAACGTGGTCAGCTGACCCAGCTGTAAGGACTGTGGTGGTGGTGCTGGCAGTCCAGGGATCAGAGGCTCCGGTTGAAGCTGTGGCTTTTCCCTGAACCGGAGGACGCCATCTGGGAACTCCTGAAGGCAGTGCAAGTGTCCTGGACCTGGTGGTTCATCCGGCCACACTTCTGGTTCCGTTGTAGGCACCAGATGCTTTGATCCCCCACGTACAGGCTATGACGATGTTGTGGAAGGTACGGCCGTTTCACCGACCTGCGGCCCACAAAATATTCCTTTCCATCCTCATCATCCTGCAGGAATCCAGACCCTCTCCCAACGGAAAACCAAAGCACAGTTCCCTTTCGGCGTTCCAATGAAGGATCTCCCGGCCTAGGGTGGTCGAGTACCTGGATGACCCAGTCCTCCACTGCGGTTTTATAGTCCCAGAGGGTCTGTGAATGGGCTGTTACAGGTGGTGTAACAATTGGCTTCTGGTGTATGGAAGGGGTGGATCTCCTCCTGGGCGGCAAAGTGGACGCTCCAGCTGCCTCCGCCACACGAGCCACAGCAGACACTCCAGCCGCACCAGCCACAGCAGACTTTCTAGCAACACGAGCCACAGCAGACGTTCCAGCCGCACGAGCCACAGCAGACGCTCCAGCCGCCTCACGAGTCGCAGCAACAGCAACCTCAGCAGGTGGTAAGGAAGACACATGCACTGAAGCTGGGTTTCTCTGGCAGAGTTGTGACACCCTGATGTCTGGAGCGGGTGGTGGTTCAGGGAACTTGTCCCCAAAAAACATTTCGTTCCAATTTGGGTGCAGCTGTTTTTTAGCCATGATGATGCTTGCCTCTTGCTCTGAGGTCAGCGCTGGTCTAAACTGGTTCAGACTTCAGAGGAAGGTGGACTACTGAGGGAGGAGTCTTCACTCCCTATACATGCAAAACAGTTAGATCCCGGTGGGCCGGGCTGTTTTTTTCCAGTTCTGAAGGGGGCGTATCTTCACTTTCCCGCTCTTGCGTGGGTGTACTCTTGCGTGGGTGTATTGTCATTGTCCCGCCTCACGCAGAATGCGTACGTTTCTTACGTTTTATACGTATCGTACGTATCGTTAACGTGTTAAAGATTTACAAATAATACGAAGTGAATACAAAGAAATTCGGATTCGCTTTGCAGCTGAAAATTTCCAAGATTCTATACGAATCTACGAAGCGGCGAATAGATACGCTCATCTCTAATCCGGAGGAACATGCCAAATACAGATATTATGTGCCATGTATATAGGTGGCGCGCTACTCTATTTGAGTATAATGCCACAGCACCCTAAGCTATTTGTGCAGCGCATCTTTCTAACGCATATAAGGCCCCTTTACACTGCCCAAGCATTGGCCCGATAATCGCTAAGTGTTTGTGGGAATGCTTATTAGCTATTACCTGCCAGTATAATGGTGCCAATGATTAGCCAATAAACAAGCAAAACACTCACTCATAGGGTAATTTGATTCTTGGTGCAAACACCTAAATCATCGTTTGCTGGCAGCAAATCATGGTGTTTAAATAGCCTCTGCTGCCAGCAAACAATGATTCTGTATTGGGATGAGTGATGGCATTAGCGATCACTCCTCCCCATACTGTGGAGGAGATCGCTGCACGTAACTGCAGCAGTATCCTGCACTGATCAGCACATGATTGTCAGGAAGGAACTCTTCCTTCCCAACAATCGTCTGCTCCTTCTAGCAGTGCAAAGTGGCCTTTAGTATTAGAATGGTACCCCACGCATATAATATAGTGTGCTGTGTTGTGATACCCAAATAGAGTAGCACCATTTGTGAACCAACAGCTTAAAAATATTACAGACTCTGGACAATGCAGCAGAGGCAAAAAACCTTGTCCAGCACACAGGATTAAAGGTTTTTTTTCGCTTTTTGTTCGATCTGCTGCCCAGAAATAATGATTGAGGTGACTGCACCAGCGATGCTTTCACCTGATTAACAAGTGTTTGCTCGAATGATCGGTGGCACATTTACACATGGCAATTATAAGGAACGAGCGTTCCTAGGATGCATCTTTACAATAATTGCCCTGATCTTTGGTTCTGGTAAAGGGGCTTTAAAAATTCAGAAGCTGATTATGTGTTTTGAGCTCAGCTCACAATCTTAAAGGGGTTCCCCAGGAATTAAGAAAATGAAAGTACTTAAATATTACTTTATTATATATTCTCAAATACCTTTCATTATTTATAATGGTTCGTTTTGTTTGGGGAGCAATCAACAGGGGAAACAAAATGGCTGCTGTCCCATTAGTTCACACAAAACCTGTCCTAATCACACAGCAAGACAAGTTACTTCACAACACTGAGGTAAAGATCTGCCTCATCCGCCTCTCCACTCTACTTGTCAGGGAGTATAATCCTGAATACAGTTAATAAGAACTTTAGCTAAATCTCTGGGGAATTTAGTTTATGAGGAGACATGAAGTACAGAGAGGACGGAAAGGACAGAGTGGTAATGGAGACTGCATACAAGTGCTGCTGCTCATTATCTACACCCCACCTTCTCTCATGTCTCCTCATGAACTCCATTCCAATAGAGATTGACCTGTATTCAGTATCATGATTCCTGACAAGCAGAGCAGAGAGGAGGATGAGGCAGCTCGTTACTTCAGTGTTGTGAAGTAACTTTACCTCCTGCGTGATTAGGACAGGTTTTGTGTAAACTAATAGGACGGCGGCCATTTTATTTCTCCTAATGATTGCTCCCTAGACAAAACGAGCCATTATATCTAATGAAAGGTATTTTAGAATATATTTATTATAAAATAATATTTAAGAACCTCTTTAATCACAGTTTATATAAGTGTGAACACATAAAATTAGAGATATACAGAGATACCGTATGAGTCTATGGTCATCATATTATGGAATGACATACGTAATATGTCTGGATTATGGAGCCACGCATACTTAACACGCCTGTCTGAATGAGCCCTTACAGTGAGAAAAACCAAAGTCACATAGGTAAATGTTGAAGGGGAGAGGGGGAGCAAAAAAAGCGGTTACCTGTGTTGTAGTGCTTTGTGCAGTATCCAAGTTCATTTTCTTCTTTTAGAATGAACTGCGGCAATGTTAAACCATCAGCAACTTGCACCGGACTATTACTCAGCCACTCAAATATAAGGTCATTCATTGTGTATCCAACTAGGGTAAGCAAAGCACAGTTGATTAGATTGTAAATTGCAGGCACATCAATGTCTCACGGAAAAGAAAATCAGACATTTCACTCTCGTTTGCAGCAGGGAAAGACTTCTAACATGCAAAACACAATTCTAATTATCCCACTTCATTTGGAACAAAATCAGAAGATCTTACGCTGTATAATGATGCTCATAAAACACTAACTGTAAAAAAGACTAAATAAAAACCTTCATTATTTTGTCGGAAGTATATACATGGCTGGATTCAAGGTCTATGACTAATGGGTCGCTTCAGTCTGTTATGACAGGATCATTTTTACATGACTTGCATTATCCATTCTGTGGACTGAATCAGTGATAAAAGGAAATGGAATTTAATGGACTGGACTCGAGTTACATACATCTGCATGGTATACTTTTCTTTTGACATACAGTTGTATTGAACAGCCTTGTTCGCTGCATATTACAGTTGACGCAATGGTGTAGCGATAGGTAAAGCTCATATATGCCAAAAGGACACATGGCAATGAAAGTTAATGGGCACCTACGGCTACTTTTACACTAGCGTTAATATTTTCTGGTATTGAGATTGAGACGCTATTGAGATCCGTCATAACTGAACAGAACTGAGTGCTCCAAAATGCATTTCGTTCCGTTCTCATACCAGAGAGCAAACCGCAGCTTTCTGTCATGCAGGGGCGTAGTTATAGGGGGTGCAGAGGTAGCAGTCGCTACCGGGCCCAGGAGCCTGAGGGGGCCCAAAGACCCTTGTGCCACATAAGAAGACACAAAAAGTACTGAGGGAAGGGGGGCCCAAGCTGACCTTTTGCACCAGGGCCCATGAGCCTTTAGCTACGCCCCTGCTGTCATGGGATACTAAGCAAAACAGATCCGGCAAGTCAATGCAAGTCAATGGGGACGGATCCATTTTCTATGACACAATCTGACACAATAGAAGTGCCCCCAAAAATTATTAAATAAGTGCTAAGAATTTAAAAAAATTTAGTCAAAAAATAAAACTATTTTTCTATAAAAATCTGTTTTTATTTTGTGCGCACTTTTTAGTAAAACACAAGAAATAACAGCAGAATTGCTTCTGTCCCCAATCTCACCCCAAAAACTAAAAAAGAATGGTAATGAATAAATCCGATGTTCCCCAAAATGGTACCGATGAAAACTACTTCTCATCCTCCGAAAAACAAGTCTTAATACAGCTACACTTACGGAAAATGAAGAAGTTATGGAAATGCAAAAAACAATGGCGGAATTGCTTTTTCACTCTATCCCCTCACTCAAAAAAAAATAAAAAATAATAATAATTAAAGAGGTTTTCAATATAGATCAGTGAGTGCAGTAGCTTCCTCATAGTATACCAATCACAGCGCCGTACATTGTATAATGGCTGTGCTTGGTATTGCAGCTCAATTCATTTACTTATATGGAACTGAGCTGCCCAAACGCCATGTGACTGATGGACTGACATCACATAGAAAAGGAAGAAGCCACAGCTGATCGTCTTGGCTTTTGAGAGTTAAACCACCCAAAGATCATATATTGATGGTCTATCCTTCCTGTGGATATCTTATGAATATTTAACTCCCACAAACTCCTTTATGTTATGCAGTGAGTCCCTGGGGAGCTGGTACAGAGGATAGAAGTGGTAGCAGCTCTGATGAGGTGTTTTGTCACGAAGTACTCCCTCAGGTCGGCGCTCTCTAAGAGCAGAATTAAGGTGGTATAAGTAATGAGGCCAGAAGTGAAAGAATAAGTACATCCAGTGGAAGTTTGGACAAAGTGCTATTTCAATCCCCAGAAGATTAGGTATGGTGGCAGGCAAAGTTGCAGCTAATGGCAGCTATGATGTGCTATCTTGCCGATGACTCTCTGAACTTATGGCTAATAGCCGTGTGCTGGCACTTGTGGCTATGGGTGTCCACTGTGTAATGCAGGACTGGCCTGGATGTAATCTAGGTGATAGGTGTCTGAGCTGTATTCCCTAATTGGCAGCAGGGTCTGCAATGCTGTGGCTTGCTGGTCACTCTTATGTGTGTAAATACAGTAGCTTTGAAGATATCTGTAGTTCAGTCTATCTGGAGTAGTAGTCTCACAGGTGAGTAAAAGCTAAAGTTGGTTCCTAAGACTGTGTTTCCTCATTCCAAACTAGTCTTATTAGAACTCCCCCTCCTGGCATGAAGCAGGATCAGTCCATTCTTACCAAGAGGTTAGGAATACGATGGTTAGTTTCAATCCTAATACCAACCACAGCCAACCATACCTCATCTGCTGGTCTAAAGTGCATACATAAACATGGCAAAAACATTACATAAAATAACTAAAATTACAGATACCCCCAGGTCTGGGGTACTGCAGCTATATGTATCCCATGAATACAACTTATCCCACACAAAAAACAAGCCCTTCTGCAACTATGTCAACTGAAAAAAAAAGGTATGACTGACTGAATGCGGCAATGTAAAAAATGAGGTTAACAAGGGCAATGGTAACACTCATTTGATTTATATATTTCTGGTAGGTACAACAGAGGAACATCAGAAGGCAGTACAACGACATAAGAAAAGAGGGTCCACAATGGATAATTTATGAGGAGCACACTATGGCTATAGGATGTCTTTGTCAATGCACACTTTTTGCAGTCAGTGTGCTCACAGCTACTACTACACTGGGACAGCTGCAGCGACGGTCTAATCCCTCTAATCTTTTTACTCCTACATTCTACGAATGTTCCAGTAATCGACTTCCTGCAAAATATTTTATCTTTCTTTGATAGGGCATCGTTTTCCTTTGCTCAGTTTTGGCTGATTATTCAGGAACGATTACATGTGAGGTGATAAGCGCACATAACACCGGAGGAGAAGTAATACTCCGATCATCCATCTCACTTCGTAAATCAATAGTAGCTGAGGTGTGTATTTTGAGTATAAGAATATAATTATTTTTCATTTTCAAAAACAGCTAACTTTATGTAAATTTTTAGGATACGACTACATGGCACGGTTGGGAGGCGTTTGCCGTAAGAGCCACAGTGGGCTCCAATTAACTAATTAGGACTGCACTGTTTAGACTGGGTTCACATCACCATTATTTTTCCATTCTTCTTATCTGTCAGAAGAACAGAAGAATAATGGAAAAAAAAAACGGATCCTGTAAAAAAATTGGATTCTGGACATCCATTATGCACATTTTGCATTCATTTTAGCCATTTCCATCTGAGATCTGTATTTTTAGACAGAGAAAAATGTCTAAAAAAGTGGATCTCAGATGGTAATGGCTAAAATTAATGCAAAGTGTATATAACAGACGCTTTCACCTAATTTTCACCTATATAACTGACAGCAGTGCCCCACAGAAGATTGCAGACACATCCCAGACATACCTGTGTGCACTGTGTGTCTGTATTACATGTCCAGGAGAAGCACTTTTTATTCTGCAGGAAAACAGCTCCCAAGTGCCCCGCTGAAAGTTAAACTAAAAACAGCTTTCTCTCCTGACTCGATTTCTAACAGCTATATCTTCTGATATACTGGATATAATGATGTGATTTGCCAGCTTTTAAAGAAGGTCAGAACCATTTTTCTATCTGCTACCAAGCCTAAAATATGAGCAACTAAAGAAGCCCTCCCCTCTTCAGTCTGGTTTGTTTTGGGCACTTGCAGCAGCAGAGCCGGGCACTTGGGAGCTGTTTTCCTGCAGAATAAAAGTGCTTTTCCTGGACATGTAATACAGACACACAGTGCACACAGGTATGTCTGGGATGTGTCTGCAATCTTCTGTGGGGCACTGCTGCTAGTTATATAGGTGAAAAACAGGTGAAAAACTCCCTTTAAAATATAGGATCCAGAACAAAAAATTAAAACAGTGATGTAACTTCAGCCTTAGTTGGTCTCCATTGTTAATGGCCGCACGGTATTGCTGGTGCAGCGAGCCTGCTGCAGCTCATACAGACCACTGGACAGCAGCATCACAACCGTGTCAAGACCGCACCACGTGATCATACCCTTAACGTGTCACCAGGGTTGCGAACCAGAATTTTTCTTTTTTCTGGACAACTTATCCCAAAATCACTGACCGGCAACATTTTTGTTTGTGGAAAAATTTTGTTCATTTATGAAAAAATTGGAAAACCATTATGGATGATAAATATTATAAGTAATACATATCTATAGCTCAATATACTGATAAGATCCCACCACCAGCATTTACTGTGAGCTATAACATGATGATAATTATCACCAAAATAATCTAATCAAGAACCACTAGCCTCAAAAAAATCACCAACACTTCAATTTTTTTTTCACGGACACAGGAAAAAAGTCACCTATTTTTACGGTCTAGAAATTTCTGGACGGTTGGCAACCCTGCGTGTCACTGAAAAACTATTCAATAAACTTCACTGACTGCATAGAAACATAGCCAGCAACGAGCATGTAAGCGAATGATGGAAATACCATCTTGAAATGTATGTCTTACAAGTGACATTTTTCTTCCTGTATTTTATCTGATACAATGAAGGGTTATCCACAATAGGTCATCTAGTAATGATCTTACTGGAGGAAGCAAATTAGCTTTGTGTAAAAAGTCAATGATTAATCCTGAATTTCTTAATTTATTTGTTACAGTTCCTGCGTGATTGCCATGACAACAGTGATTATCTGAATGCATTACATACTTGTTCAAACTCCCAAATACTTGTTCGTAGAGATGATGACGTTCTATATACAACTCTTTTGAAATCAATTTCATTAAATCTTACACACTCGATTGACTTTTTTAAACCAGGTTAATTTTTTACACCTTTGTCCAACATAGCCAGACATTTCGAGCCTGAAATCCCATTCAATTATACATAAAGGGGTTGCAACTTTATTGCAGTTTTATTCCTGAGAATTTCACCGTGTATTATATCTAACTGTCTAATACACACACTCCTCAACGTTGAAATTGCAACACCAATAAGGACAAGCCATAAGGTTTGCAAATTATCACATTTTTAAGCACCTAGCTCCAATCGTGACGTGGGAGGGACATAAAGGCAAGATTGAAAGCAAAATTTTTTAGCCACATGAAACCTCAAAAATCAGATCAAATCGTGTGGGATGATTGTTTGTTGCCTTCTGTTCTACGATGTGCTAGTTATCGCCACTTGTCAAAAACTGAGAGGGACCTATGGTGGCTGTAAAAGCACTGCATCCTCTTCAATGTTTACCTTCATCTACTTTGTAGTGGTGGTGCAGGGTAATGGCACCTTCTTCTCCCACTGAAGTAAAAACACCTGTAATGACACTGTACTGCCACTACAATGTAGACACCATGCAGGTAAACATTGAAAAGACAAAGTGCTTGCACGAGAGCCCCAGTTCCTTCAAATAGATGATCAGTGGCGGTGCTGGGAGTTGGACCCCCACCAATCTGAAATTGACGACCTTTCATGAGGATGGGTCATCCGTATTGTACTCCTGGAGAGCCCCTTTAACACAAAGCATGTTCTATATCTCTGAGGATATATCTGAGCTTAATTTTCTCACATAAATACAGTCATATCAATGTAAGAGAGGGGGGAGACACAGACTAGAGCATTGCAAAAAGGGAAGGAGAGAAAGGTTGCTTTATAGGGAATGTCTACTAGCCTCAGGACCTGCAACTTCACATGTCACAGAAAATAAATGAAGTAAACCAACACCATAGTGCAACTGGAAACTTCCTAGATAAACATCGAAAACCTATTTTTCCATGGTCTCCATGGAAATCGTCATTCAATTATCATGATCAAATAAAATTGCTAACAACCCTATCATTCTGTTCCTATAGTTTACACAGAAAAACATGACTTTTATATAGGCTATAGACAATCCATTTTTTGTTTTATATTCCTTTCTCCCAGTATCATGGTGGCACACTGCCAATATCAACACGTCTACTATAGTAAAAGGATTTTTCAAGATTTTTCAAGATAATACTGCTGACCTACCCTCAGGATAGGTCTTCAGTGTCTGATCGGTGGGGGTCCGTACATAGTATAGTGGCTGTGCTTGGTATCGCACTCAGCCCCATTCACTTCAGTGGGGCTGAGCTGCGCTTTGGCCACGTGACCGATGAACGTGATGTCACTTTGACTAGGAAAAGCTGCAAGGAGGTTGCTGCCTTCTCAAACAGCTGATTGGTGGGAGTTCCGGCCGTTGAACCCCCACTGATCAGATACTGATGATGACCTATCCAGAGAAAAGGTCATCCCTTTAATATCATAGTCATCATCACCAATTAATTATAAAAACAGCAGCACACTTCAATTGCAATCATCAATATCTGGTACAATACTTACAACTCTCCAACTGCATCGCACATGTTTGAACATCCATCGGAAAATTCTTCAGATCCATTGGACAAGACAGTGTTAACGTTAATCTGAAAGAAATAATTTGGATAAACAAACTATAATGTCCACGTGTTTTATTGTTGTCATTACTGTTTTTTCTTTCGTCATTTTAAAATCTCTTTCATTCATTTTGAAGTATACAAGTTTCACTGATTTTCCAATGATTTGTTGATATTCAGTCAGATGTTATTCCATAAAAAGTTATTCTACTTTATGATACAATACATTAATTTACATTTGTTTTTTAAGTAGAGATGAGTGAAGCGATTCGTCGATTCGTTGATTCGTATCGAATCTTGGAAATTTTCAGCTGCGAAGCGAATCCGAATTTCCTTGGATTAGCTTCATATTATTCGTAAACGTACGCACAATTTTACCCGCTAACTATACGTACGATACGCATGAAACGTTCGCATTATGCGTGAGGCGTAACAATGACGATATGCCTACACAAGAGCGGGAAAGTGAAGATATGTCCCCCTCCAAACTGGAAAAAAACAGCCCACCGGGATCTAACTATGTTGCACGCATAGGGAGTGAAGAATCCTCCCTCAGTACTCCACCCTCCTCTGAACCAGTTTAGACGAGCGCTGACTTTAGAGCAAGCTTTATGGCTAAGAAACAGCTGCGCCTAAATTGGGATGACATGTGCTTTGGGTTCGAGTTCCCTCCTGCGTGCTCCAGACATCAGGATGTCACAAGTTCAACTCTGCCAGAGAAACCAAGCTTCAGTGCCTGTGTCCTTACCACCTGCTGAAGTTGCTGTGCCAGCGACTTGTGAGGCGGCTGGAACATCTAGTGCGGCTGGAGTGTCCGCTATGTCTCGTACGGCAGAGGCAGCTGGAGCGTCCACTTTTCTGCCCAGGAGGAGATCCACCCCTTCCATACACCAGAACCCAATTGTTCCACCATCTGTGACGGCCCATGCACAGACTCTCTGGGACTATAAAACCGCAGTGGAGGACTGGGTCATACAAGTTCTTGACCACCCTAGACCGGGAAATCCTTCATTGGAATGCAGGAAGGGAACTGTGCTTTGGTTCTCGGTAGGTCTGGCTTCCTGCATGATGACGAAGATGGAAAGGAATATTTTGTGGGCCGCAGGTCGGTGAAATGGCTTTACCTGCCACAACATCGTCATAGCCTGTATGTGGGGGATCAGGTGGAGTACACCCCCATGGCATCCCTGAAAGGCCCATTTGCGACTGGGGTTAACCTCCTGTCAAAGCCTCTGGTGCCTAAAATGGAACCAGAAGTGTGGCCGGATGAACCACCAGGACCAGGACGCTTGCGCTACCTGCAGGAGTTCCCAGATGCCAGCACCACCACCACCACAGTCCTTTCAGCTGGGTCAGCTCACTACATCATCATTCACCTTCCAATCAACGGTCATCCACCAGTACCAGCTGCCGTGGAAGGTGAAGCCAGCAGCAGCCGGGGAAGCTGGGCCTTCTTCCCTGGATGCAACCTTTCCGGAACCGCTGCAGCCGGAAGTCCTTACCCCTGATGTCCCGGCAGGAGGATCCGGAAAAACGCAAGTGGCTGCAGCGCTCACCAGTGTGACCACCACCCGGACCTGGTCAAGTCCAACTGAAGGAAGAAGAGGCTGGATTTCCACCACCGCAGCGAGTGTCGCCTTCAAGAGGCAGGAGCGTCCTCTGATGAGCTTCAGCAGCAGCTCAAGCGAGGAGGACTTCAGGTCCCTCATCTGAGCTAGTTGGCACTTTTATGTTTGTGTGTTTGTTTGTATTGCCCCCGTTTGACTCTCACCCAGATGGACATGGCTGTCAGGACTCCCCCAATTCTGCAGAAAATTCCCTGTTGCGCCGAAGTGCGCCTATTCTCCTTTTTCCCCTCTTCTCAGATTATTTGGGAGCCCGTTTGCAAAAAGGGTTCTCTATTTGCTGCTATTGTCTATTATCCATGTGGATTACACATTACCTTTTTGGATTACCTCACGTGGATTACAATTGAATTTTGGAATATGTGTTCCAGACAGACTGTTTTATCATTGCCAAGCCAACTAGGATCCATAAGGAGAGACTCAAACGTATATCTGAGCCTTTTATGCTTGCAAATGTGAAATTGATTGCACTAAAATGTTTGCATACTTATGTCTTTGCTGTATTTTAGCTACACTGTTTTTAATGGTACAACACTTTAGCCCATTGTGTGTATTCTTTTTCTGGTACTGCAATGTGTCTTATTAATGCACTTATTGTACGGTGTTTTTCGTAAATTATTAACTTATTGAAAGCTAGCAGCAGTAAGCACCTTATTTTTCTAGTTCATGTCTTCCTCTAAAGACTGTAGGCCGCGGCCTAGCCTCGTGTGTATGACGCATTCGCGCGTCAATGGTATGCTAAGTATTTGTACGCACTTTTGTACGCTAATGCTTACATATTAAATACTTTTAACTAAGCTGACTGTACGTACGTAATTTATGCAGGAATGTTTGCAAAACAACGATTTTTTTTTTTGCGTAGATTCGACGAATAAGTACGTTTGTATACGAATCTTGTCAGGAATCTGGCGAATAAAATTTTGAATGATTCGCTCATCTCTATTTATAAGTTTATAAAATAGCTACCAAAGTGACCAGTGGCATAACCGATTCCCAGAGGCAAAATTCTGTATGTAGCCCTGGGCTGCTCAAATGGGACAAAGGGGAACTTCTTCCCACCTGACTGACTTCAATACCCTCAGCTTTTCATTTTGCCTTGCATTTTATGATAAAGCTGATGTACCGTGCACTGTGACGACTCATTCCCATATGTGCAGAGGTCTGACTTTTTATATATAAAAACATAGTTAAAATGATGGCACAACAGACTCTAGGAACACCCTCTTCAGTGATACAGAATAGTGATCACCACTAAATTCATTCTATATCTAGAAAGAGTAGCCGGTGACCACCTCACCAGGATTTACAGGGGTGGAAGAACCCCTATTTTAGAGATTTTGCATATGCCATACATGTCTATAATGTAAATAATCTTTTAAAGGGCTTTTATAAAAGTTACATAATGATGACCCATCCTCAGAATAGGTCATCAATATCCAGGGGCAGACTGGCCATAAATTTCCCAATGGGCCGATGCCCAGGGGGCCACCTAAACCCTCCTCTTGGCCAAAATCCAGATACAAAAATATCTGATGCTCTCAGCATTAAATAAGGTAGGCAGTATTTTGTGCTGCACTGTGGTATCTGGGTCCACATTTAGGATTTTTTCCAGGACCACTTTAAGTTCCCAGTCCGCCCCTGTCAATATCAGATACAGTAAGTGGGGTTCCAACATTACCCTGGTTAAATGGGTTGTCTAAAATGATAAAATGATATTTGCTTCCCCCCTTCCCCCCTCCAAAATTGTAGCTTTATCCTAGTCAATGAGCTGTGCCGAGTACTTCAGCTCAGCCCTATCCAAGTGACTAGGGTAATTCTGCAATATCTGGGACAGCTCATGGAGAAGTGTAGCACAACTTTTGGAAAGAAATGGTTGCTATTTAGCAAGCAGTGAAGGCAAGGAGGCAATGCTGCTAGATCGCCATGCTCCTCATATTGAACACAGTATAGATATGATCTACTGTACTGCATTCTACGAGATAAGGAAGCCATTCTTTCTCCTGATGCTTTGGTTAAAAATGGTTTTGCAGTAATAATGAGTTATCTCCTATACAACTTGATAAGGAGGAACTGCCAGATTAGCAGCAGTCTGATCGCTGACACCTTTACAATCGCGGGAATGGGTGCTCGCTAGGTTCCCAATCACTGTACTCAGCTAACCCTGTTAGTGAGCATGCTCAGCAACCACTCCATTTAAACCAAGGACTTGAAACTTGAAAATCCTGTTCTCATGATTACTATAGGTCCCACAAGAACCTTTACCAATCTAGCAGTTATCACCAATCCGGTGAATAGGGTTTAACCCTTTACAAAGGTTGTGACAAGTATAAACATATTTATAGGATGGGAGATTTGTATCTAAAAGGTAGGGGTCCATTCTATGGAACCCCCAACTTTTACGAAAAGAGAGGTTTCTTGCCCTGCAGTAACTTGGTGGTTCACTCCTAAAAGGTTGATGTTCTAATGGTTCACTGCAAAAGTGTTAATGTGACATTATTGAGTATATTGTAGCTCACACACTGTATGTAAAAGAAATAGTTAATTTTCCTGCCCTGGACTTAGTTGCTAGGAGTGGGCTGGCCCCACCCCTGTGAGCTAGGAGCAGTAGTTCAGAGAGTGCGCAGCACTTTTCCTACAAGTTAGGAGATGGCTGACAAGTTACTAGAATCCTGTGTGAAGCTCTGAGAAAAAGAAGCACTGAATTTTGCAGAAGGTTGAGGGTCATTACAAAAGGTAAAGTGCATTTTCAAGTTAGTGAAAGGTAATGCACGTTTATGGCTGTAGACTTCACTGCATCTGTTCCGGCCACACTACTGATACTAACTGGCCATGCATTTAAGGACTGCGTCCCACAGTTAGGCATTGCAGACATATTGAGAGAGAAGTTGCACCTTTGACCAAATTGGGAAGTTGTTTGAGTTAATTAGGAAGAGACCTGGAGAGACTGAACTTCATTTTGCAAATGCCTCTGTGTGTTTCATATTCCCAAAGTGCCTCCGTATAGTGCAGTGCACTTGTTACCCCCAAAACTGGCCTTATTTTTGCCTTGCATTGCTTAACTGCACATCATTGCCCTTCCTTGCCAATGCCACAAGGGAACCCTTCCTTGCACCACAAAACCTGCTAAAATAAAGGCACCCAACCTAACATCAGGTGATGAAGGAATCAATGCACGTCTCAGGGAGTGAGGATTGCCACTATGACTACTGCTACTATCACTCCTATCTGCGCCACCACCACTACTCACATCCTCTCTCCTCTCCTGGGCTCATTGCACCCCCCTATGAATGGAGTGGTAGGTTGTGCAAGTCCACTGCCTCTCTATTCATTCTCTGTGTGATTGTCGGAGATAGCCATATACTCGTGTGACACATTCTCTTTAAATTAGGGGAAAGGTGGGTGTAGGTTGTATAGTAAATTAAATATGTTATTTAATTAGTATTCTAGCTTTGTCTGTGGTTACTGCCTGGATATCTCATTCCTAAATGTTAACAATTCAGCAGAATAGCCCCCATCTATCAGTACCAGTACAGTACTTTAAAAAAGGACGACTCACTCTAATATGATCTTGTAAATTTTCTGGCGCTTAAGATTCTGAGTGGTTAATGTAAATTTCCCTGTGTGTTTCTGGCTATATGCTAAATAGTATACATCATTTCTAGAGTTCTACATTTAAATGATGCACACTCATACGCTTCCTTATTAAGAGAACAGCTGTGCGAAATGAGATGGGACACGTAGCACAGACATGCTCTTTTACGAGATTAACTAATGAATCCGTAAGTTGATGACACAACATTACTGCTACTAAGATACCAACATTTCCAGCTGCAATTACTGCCTAGTTTTGCTACAAACAAACATAAATTTGGTGACATTTTCAGGTCTGTAAAATTGTTATACAGGGGTTCAGAGCCAGGGTGTGGTTTTTTTGGGACCGTCACCACTGTCAGTATTCAGGAACATGCAGGCTTTCCCAGGGGTGCACCACCAATGAGGCGAGGTGAGTCGATTGTCTCAGGGCGGCACCAGCTAGGTACAAGAGGGGGGCAGCGGAAATAGGATTATTTGTTTCTGCAGTATAGTATTGGGAAGCACAGTGGGCACAGTATGTGGTGCTATATTACTCTGTATGTTTTGTAGCGCTCTATGTAATGTCTTCCAAGTATGTCTTTAACAGTAGGGCTGGAGGGAAGGGGTTAGGTTAAGAAATTGGCATTGGGAGTTGGGGCGCCGTTTCAGTTTTCGCCTCAGGCAGCAGTAAGGCTAGGTGCACCCCTGGACTTGGGGCAAGTGATCCTGTATATAAAGACCTTGACCAAGGCAGAATGGCTTGGTGCCACCCTTTCTAGCCTTGTGCACCCCAGGTACATAGCTTGCTGGATATTATTTGAGCAATTTTACTAGTTCTCAAAGGGTATTTGGTCCTGTTTTAAGTAGAGGGCAGCAAGCAACTTGGGGGAAAAGACCCTCACCAATTACCATTAAAGGGGTTTTCCAAGTGTTAAATGCTGGTGATCTATTCCCCGGATAGGTTATCAACAGCTAATCGTGGGGGTCTGACTCCCGGCCGGCATTCACATCGATCACATGTTGGAAGGGGCTATTATGCTCTGGCAAATGCTGTGGTCTTTTCCTTGGACTGTGATATCACATCTATAGGTCTATGATGTCACATCCATCGGTCACATGACCCTTTTGCAGCTCAGTGCTATTCAAGTGAATGGGACTGAGTTGCCATATACAATGTGTGGTGCTGTGGTTGGTATACTGTGAAAAGCCCCTTTAAACAAGTGATTGGCGGTGATGCCAGCAATCAGACTCCCCCACCAACAGATATTGATGATCTATCCTGTGGATAGGTAATCAATATTTAATTTGTGGAGACCCCCTTTTAATATATGCTGATAATATAATGAACTGATATTGAAATGTCCTACTACAAGGCAGTAGTACACTGCAAAAATATGCTTTTGTATTTGCTGCTGTAAGGTAAAATGGTGACTAAATGTATATTGCTGAGTACTGATGCATTTATATATAAAAGCCCAGTATGAAGTAAACAGGCTGTAACCTCCAGCTCATTAGATGGGCTCATAAAGGAGAAGGAGTCTGGAGAGAAGAACACTTTTAGCTGATACCTGCTCTGGATTGAAGCAGCCAGAGTCAAGCACTAGATTGCAAAGTGGAGGACAGCTCCAGTGCTATTGCAAGGAGGTATGCCAGATGCCAAGGCGATGTGTGGTGAAGTCTGTGGAGAATTTCTGTCTGATCAGGGCCTCTAGCCTCCATAGACCTGTGTCAGGGAGTTTAAAGTCTTACCATGCCTAGATACAACTAAAGTGCAGATTGATCACCTGCGTGACTTCTATATCCTACAGAGGAAATTTGTGGAACATTTGTGTTATGAGTTTGACAACCTGTCTAAAAAAGGTGCAGCACTATGTCTGATGTTTGGGGACTGCCCAGTGGTTGCATCACCTCATAAACTTTCTAATATTGAACCCTCTTATTTCTGGTTACTTTTAAAACATCAGTCAGCTGGTGAAGTGCAGTGTAAGCATAATAACTCTGAAGAGACAACCAAGCCTGTTCACTCATACTGCAGCTATGTATAAGAACTGCCTTTCCATGTATGCCGAGAACTGAATTTAATGCAATTGAATTTGAATCTTCAGTACGAACTTTTCACTAACCTGGCCTGATTATTTACTGCACTGTCACACCGTACCAACATCCACAGCTGCACCAAGGGATCTTGCCTTGCATCTCAAAAACATCAAGGGCACCCCAACCAACATTAGACAGGAGACCCCAAAAACCAGGGTGTCCCCCGAAGGTAAGAACAGGTGCACCATTCCCATCACAGCACATCCCTGTGTATTTGATTTAGTAGCAGACAGTAGCAGATGCGTGTATAGACATATTTATAGACTTAACATTGGTAAAATTGTCCATAAAGCTTCAAAGGATAATTGTTTCTAAGAACATAAATTGCACATACAGTATTTTACGTGATGGAAGGGGCAGATGAATACCATTACATCCAATATGTACATTGACACCAGTAATTTGCTAAGGACATTTTCCACTGTGTCTGATACAGTTTCTAATTCATACAACATCATTCCATATTCTAGTTGGCAAAAATATTGCTTATTGGCATAAATGCTCATTATTGGTACTGTGATCCACAAGATCTGCTGATCCTTGTCTGTCTTGACTCAGTTTGCTTAACCTATTGACTTTTGTCTTGTTTCTTGTACCATACATCTACCCGGTATATTATTTGCTTGGAAGAGAAATGAGGGATTGTACCAAGTAATTGAAAGTTGTGCCACCAATGTAAGATCTGCCAGACCCCAAGAGGCTTCCTTATTGATGTACAACTTTCCCTAGGGCTGCTGTCACTTTGAATGATCACTGAGAATTATAGTTGTTGGATCCATGCTAATCAGATATTGGTGGTATATCCTAGCCATTTGGCCACCAACAGACATGTTACTAAGGGCTCACAGCCCTGATGCAAAAATCTAGTCCAAGCCCCAATCACAACTACTCTTCGTGCTTGCCATCTGCAGCCTGCCCATATCTTTGTAGTAGCATCATCAAGTCTCTTAAGTGACCCTTTAATGCAGCACTAGCAACCAGTTATTACAGTGCAGAAGGAGTTTGAGCAAGGGAGGAGCTTTTCACACCATATTGTGCTTTTTGTACAGTTCTATGAATGCATGTGCTCTCTAGTGTCGTCCAGTTTGTGAACAACCAAATCGGATCTACTTTGGCTTTAGGTCCTGCTATGGACCTCACATTAGTTCCTGAATACCCCTACACCACCATTGTGGTGATGTGTACTGGAAAGCTGGAAGGGGTGTGTATCTCACTCAGGTTCCTCAACTGGGTGAGATGAATAAAATCCAGGTAGACGGTGCTGGCTTCAGCAAACTTAGTTGCTGGAGCTATTTTCTTAGTAATAGCTGGGCTGGATTTTATTTGGGTTGGGAAGGTAGGTCGGCAGTGGGATCTTTCCAACCCACCCAATTCCAGGGCATGTCTTTTCTCTGGCCTGAGGAGATCCCAGGTGAGGCCAGCTGGTGTAATCTGGGAGGGATAAGTAATCCTCCAGTGTGTCAGTCTGGGGAGAGGCACTGACCCTGAGAGAGGGTGAATCCAGTGAGGCTTGGTGTGGTCTCATCCAGGTGGGCTGAAGGGGACCACAGGCTATGTATAGCCGGATCTCTCCCAAGACTGTGAATTTGTGTGGAGGTCACGGCCAGGAAGTGGCTGACCCAGATGTCTGAGGGAGGCCGCAACAAAAGCTGCTTGTGAACAGCATCTTATTAAAGGTGAGATAGGGAAACCAATGTTTAGCCAGAGCCTAGCCGGGCAGGTATTTTGGTTTATGATTTGTTTTGTGTTGAGTGCTGGTACCAGTAAAATAGAGTTGGACCTGGAAAACCTCGTATTTATGAAGAAATTGTGTGACCCCCTGAGCGTGTACGATCTCTTACAACATATAACCATGAGTATAATCTCCTGTATAGTTCAATAATCTCTTCCATATAAACATGTGCTGTGAGAACATTGTAACAGTGTTGCAGCCATCCATCTGCATTTTTCTCCACAGCTGGAGGAGGACCTACTGCTACTTTTGACATTAAAAGGTTAATGATCTCCTTTCTGACAGTGGGGGATGTCCACCATGATAAATGTTCTTCCACTGACTCCTCCACACCAGTGTCTTAAATTTATGATACCCTGGATGCTAGACATCAAAGGAAAATCAAAAAGACCAGACAAATAGTGTGGTGATGGAACCTGTGGAGCCCCTGGATTGTGGACCTGGTAGCAACTGTGACTGTTCTACTGTTATCAGTGTCTCTGATGAGTCATCCAATAAATGGTTTATCCCATGACTAATGTAAAAAACAAAAATCAGAGATTATATAGTACATGATGGCCTATTTTTAACAAAGCTAGAACCAACCCTGTACCTCACATGGATCCTGAGATCTACCTATTCATTGCTCTGCTACATTTATATTAAGCTGACAACTCAAGGGGAGTGTCTTTTCTGCTGCAGCTCAGGGGGCGTGTCCATGCTCTACCTATCACAGCTCAGGAAGCAGTTGTAGGATGAAACTGAGCATGTGCGGCCTTCTCAGTGAGCAGGTCAAAGAAAGTGGGAAAAAACAAACAGCAGGTGGCGCTATGCAGATACATTTTATTGAATAACTCAGTGGCTATGCTAAATTTTTAATTACATGCAATTACAAAAGTATTCAGAGCCAGATGCTGGTTTGAAAAATATTTTTTGTAAGCCCTTTAAAGGCTTACTATGAAATTATTAAATAATTTCAGCAGTTACATTGTTATATATATATATATATATATATATATATATATATATATATTAACATATGACAGGGTCATGTTATTTCCATACAAGCTAAATATGACTGAAGACCCACATACTAGCTGATGTTATATGCATTTATGACATATCTCAGCTATAAAATGTATAAAAAATTATATCTTCCTGAGGAGAAGATGATTCTGTAGGAATACATAAAACAATCAAGAATTCTAACATAACTAAAAATAAGAACTGAATCGGAATATATTTTTCTCTTCTGTTCAATCACTCATCAACCAGCACATATTCCTTTACAAAGAGAGGACTTGCGTGCAGCCTGTCAAACCGTTACATGGGATAGAATGGTATCTCTTCCTTAAGTGACACCAAATGCCATTTTGCTAAGAAATAGAAGGCAGTTGGTGCCATTGTGAAATGAACTAGGTAATGTACTTGACATTTTCCCAAGTTAGAAATTTTGAAAACTTATGCAAAACGATGTTCAGAACTGTATTTAGGAGTGCAGCAACGAGCTGTCAAATATTAGATATGGAACAGTGACTTAAATGTATTATCTAGACAGAAAAAAACAAATGGTGGAATGACTTCAGAAAACTGTCAATATATATTGTAGAAGTTGTACAGAAGTACAGAAGAAGTTGACAATATCTATCTACAGTATCTCTCTATCTCTATATATGTCTGTCTATTTTAGACTTTTATTCTATACTTATATACATTGACAATTGTTCTAGCCATTCCAAATTTTTCTGATAGATAGATAGATAGATAGATAGATAGATAGATAGTAGTATGGATAGATAGTATATGGATAGATGATAGATAGATATTATATGGGTATATAGATAGATAAAGATAACCAAACCTCTTGTGCAGAAAAACTACAGCTGTTTCCGATAATAATTGATTAGTCCTGCAATTCAGCTCTAGAGGAATTTTAGCACATTCCTCCATACAAAATGGCTTCAACTGATTTGTTGGTGGGTTTTCTCCCAAGAACTCCTCACTTCAGGTTCTTCCACAACATTTCTATTGGATTAAAGGGGTTGTCCCATGAAAAATATTCTACAGTTTGCAAACCAACACCTGGATCTGAATACTTTTGTAATTGCATGTAATTAAAATTTACTATAGACGCTGAGTTATTCAATAAAATGTATCTGTATAGCGCCACCTGCTGTTTTTTTATTTTTGCTATTTCTTTGTTCTTCTCACCGAGATGGCCGCACATGCTCAGTTTCATTCTTCAACTGCCTCCTCAGCTGTGATAGGTAGAGCATGGACACGCCCCCTTAGCTGCATCAGAAAAGACACTCCCCTGAGCTGCCAGCTTGATATAAATCTAGTGAACAATTAATGGGGAGATCTCTGGATCCATGTGAGGTACAGGGCTGGTTCTAGCTTTGTTAGAAAGATATTGTCATGTCCTATATGATGTCTGATTTTTTACATTAATTATGGGATTATCCCTTTTGGACTTGGTCATTCCAAAAGGCTAACTTTAATTTTCTTTAACAATTCTTTGGTAGAACAACTTGTATGCTTAGGGTTGTTGTCATGCGCCACGAGCCACGTTCTCTTTTTTAGTTTTAGGTCAAAATTATGCAGAAATATATAAAATTCTGAGGGGTTTACAAACTTTCAAGCCCTAATGTAGATATAAAGAAGGATAGCTAGACCAGTGGCGTACTAAGGTGGGGGCGGGGGGCGGTCCGCCCCGGGTGCCAGCTCTGAGGGGGTGCCAGAAGCAATGAGTGCTTCCATCAATACAGATGGAAGCGCTCATTGCTGGAGCACAGGGAGCTGGGTCCTGTCACTCACCTCCCCGCGCTCCTCCTCTCCCTCAGGGCTGCAGCGCTTTGAATGCTGAAGCAGAGAGACTTCTCCCCGCTCCACTATTCAGGCTGCAGGCACGGATAGCCCGCAGCCCGGAAATCTGCATAAGCTCCGCCCACACATTGCTACAGAGTAAGAGAGGACTTCAGGAACGGGACAAGGTGAATAGCTGCTGTGCTTTTTTTTTTTTTTTTTTTTTTAATACAGAGGGGGCATTACTACTGTGGAGGGGCATTACTACTCTGGAGGGGGCACAGAGGCTATCACTACTCTGGAGGGGGCACAGGGGGCAATAGTACTCTGGAGGGGGCACAGAGAGCATTACTACTCTGGAGGGGGCACAGAGAGCATTACTACTCTGGAGGGGGGCACAGAGGGCATTACTACTCTGGAGGGGGGCACAGAGGGCATTTTTACTATGGAGGGGCAGAGAGGGCATTACTAATGTGAAGGGTGCACAGTGGGCATTTTTATTATGGAGGGGTCACAGAGCCAGAGGGCATTACTACAATGAAGGGGGCACAGTGGGTATTACTGTGAAGGGGGCACAGTGGACATTATTACTGTGAAGGGGCACAGTGGGCATTATTACTATAATGGAGGCATAGTTGACATTATTACTATAAAGGGGGCACAATGGGGATTATTACTGTGAAGGGGCACAATGGGGATTATTACTGTGAAGGAGGCACAATGGGGATTATTACTGTGAAGAGGGCACAATGGGCATTAGTACTGTGAAGGGGGCACAATGGGCATTAGTACTGTGAAGGGGGCACAAAGAGGGCATTACAAGTGTGAGGGGGCACAATGTGGGCATAACTACTGTGAGAGGGCACAATGTGGGTATAACTACTGTGAGGGGGCACACATCTGTACAAAATTACTGTGAGGTTTGTACAATGAGGGCAATACTACTGTGAGGGGGGTACAATTTTTTAAAATATTGGGGGGGGGGGGGGACCTGCCCCAGGTGCGAAACACCCTAGGCACGCCACTGAGATAGATGATCCAGTCTCATATCATCTATCTGTCTGTCTATCCATCCATCTATCCTGGATATACACACCCTGATCACCACACAGATAAGCTATTTTCCTTACCTTATACTGTACAATACATTTCCATTTTTAAAAATTCTCAGTAGCTTGTTGTCCGTTGTCACATCATGGAAGTTAGCTCCCTTCTCATTAGCAAAAAATAAATCAGGCTTCCAAATAGAATCCAACATGGAAGGATCCAAATCCAAGGAGTCATCTGGGTATTCACTATAAGAGAGTCTTGGGTCGTTCCATTGCTGTCTCAAAAAAATATTCACTCGGTAGTCCTATGAAAGTAGTGAGTTAAGAGTTAATATTCAACCATCCTGGGGTCATGGTGTACAGTGACAATGTATTCCCTACCAGAGACTCCTGCACTCTATTACAAATTCTATGCAGGTGCCGCTGGAAGTAAAATACATACAAGTGAAATTGCAAACTCAGATACTCTTCCAGGAATAATACTTCAAAAGTAGTATGGTCCACAAAACAAATGTTTTTTTTTTTCTTTTTAATAAAAATCTCATATAATGATTTTTTGTGCTTCTGCTATAGCATCTAATACAGCCTGGTAGTCATAAAAATGCTGCAGAAAGAGGAGGTGGTCAGCACTGGTAGCGGTAGTCTGGTCTCTTTTGCAGCACTTCTGTTTTGAGGCCCATTGACATGATGTGCATCTTCTGGTAGACACACTGATAGAGATGAGCTAATCGATTCTTTATAATGGAAATACGACCCAAATATTTCCAAATCCAGAGACAGAGAACAGCATTATTGTAAAAAAGGCCAAGGCCAGTGGTGGCCCACGTCTGCTAGTGACTGGCTGAGCGGGCATTTCCAGCTGTTTCCTGTGATTCAGGCTCACACCAGGAAGTGGACATCGGTGTTCAAACCGTAGCATTGAGCGATCAGTGAATTAATAATTAATTTTCATTCTTAACGTTTTTACAGAATAAGGGCCCTTGCACACAACCGTATGCCCTCCGTGAGCGGGCCATATGTCCCGGAGCGGCATTGATCGTGCGCACAGGAACGCACAGCATCATAGATTACAATGATGCTGTGCACGTCGGGCCGCCCACAGAGCTGTTGTCCCGCACTCACAAGATCATATGAGTACAGGACAATAGTGATGCTGTGTGCTCCCGTGCGCACAATCAATGCCGCTCTGGGACCTATGGCCCGCTCACGGACAGTATGTCTTAGGATTTAAGATAACTTAGAACATTATAGATAAAAAAAAACTTCAGTTTTTTAAAGCATTCTGTAATGGCAAAGCTTCTGGGAATCTGGCAAATTTAGTATTATTAGACTTTCTATAATTATATAATATATACGGTAACTGGATTCTCTTTAGTATACCGGTTGAACAATGAGCACTAGTAATATCATAGCCTATGTCACAGTAAAGAGCAGTTACCTTCACTGTATAAAATGCCAATATTACTAGAAAGGAATAGGCACTATGGGGGGAGATTTATCAAAAGTGTGGTGTAAAGTGGTGTAAGTGGTGTAAAGTAGAACTGGCTTAGTTGCCCATAGCAACCAATCAGATTCCACCTTTCATTTTCCAAAGGAGCTGTGAAAAATGAAAGGTGGAATCTGATTGGTTGCTATGGCCAACTAGGCCAGTTCTACTTTATACCAGTTTCATAAATCCCCCCCACACTGTTTCTGGAAAAGAAACAGTGGCCTTTCTTATTTCATCTCCTTTATTATAATAGGACCCGTTGGAATGGCTGTGGTACAGTATGTGAGTTTTACATACTTTTCACATTTGTAAAAGTGTAATCAACTGGAGGCTTAATATTAGAGTGAAAAGGATTATGGAGAATAAAACAGTCAGAATTTTAAAGAAGAGCTATCACCTCTCCTGACATGTCTGTTTCAGTAACTACTTGCATTCACCACATAATAATTCTGGAGCATCTGTTCTTATAACTCTATGCACCATCCCTCTATTATTCCTAACAGAAGCTTATGGATGAATGACCAGCAGACTGCAATAAAGGGATCATCTGGGTGTTACTAGTTGGCAGGACTGATTGGCTAGTCTCATACTAGCCAATCAGTCCTGCCAATGGCAGATTGTGTAGGAACACGCCCCCAACGGGTAACACCCAGCAGAACCCTTATTGCAGACTGCTGGCAAAAACTTCCAATAGGAATAATAGGATAATGGCACAATATAGAAATATATAATAACGATGCTGCAGAATTGATATTGCGTAGGGAGTTCATGTAGTTACTTTAAAACAGACATGTCACGAGAAGGGACAAGTCCTGTTTCAGGGGTGAGAAGCAACTTCATGTTTTGTACTAGAAAACTAATTTTCACATCCATGTATTAATCTGCATATTCATTCAATAAATACAGACATATTGAAAAGCAGCATTGTGAATGGTATAATTAGATATTTGCTTAGTGGACCATAACACTGAACACTATAAACAGCGTGCTAATGGGGATGTCCGACTGATGCTCAGAGCAATGTAAAATAATAAAATAAGTCATACTCGCCAATCCGCTCCGCTCCCATTCTGATGCGTCCTGGTCTCCTGCTAGTCTCTACATCTTGGTCCCTGGCCACAGAGGTGATTGTCTGAGTAGTCATTCCTGTGTATTGAGAGGGAGCAGAAAGTAGAGAGCAGCAGGGGACAGGGACGTGCTGGAATGGGAGTGGCAGGGGATCGGTAAGGTGAGTATGACATTATTTTACACTATTTTGAGCTTTTCTTAAAATATTTGAATCAGCTGGACAACCCCTTTAAGCTACAGATTCCTGTGAGAAATGCTCAATTTCATTTTGCCTACATTCACACAACCGTATGTGTTTTGTGGTTCGCAAAAAATACGGTTGACGTCCTTTTGGTATCCATATTGCATCAGTTTTTTTTGCGGATCCATTGTAACAATGCCAATCCTTGTCTGCAAAACCGACAACGGATGCAGACATACGGACATATGGATGCAGATGGACAAAAATACATTTGTGTAAATGTAGCCTTTTAAAGGAATCTGTCACCAGCGACCTCTATATCCATAGCTGTGGTTCACCTGATTACAACCCTGTTTTTCTTTTGTTTATCGGATGCTCCATTCTCTAGTTATGATACTTTTTCTTTATATGCAAATGATGACTTCAGTGCAATGGGGGTGTCACCATTGCTCTTGTTGCAGCCAAGCTCCACTCATTGGACCCTCCCTGGCTGTTTTGCCACTGCCTGGTCCTGTCAATGAAGGCAGCAAAGGAGCCGCTGGCCACAGAAAGGAGCCAAGCTTGGGTGCAACAAAAGCAATAGTGATGCCCAGTGGTGTACATAGAGAAGTAAGGGCCCCATAGCAAGGTTCAAACAAGGCTCCCCACATGGGACAGAAGAGTTTCTGCCTAAACCCCTTTCAATGACCCTTGGGCCATTTTTTCCACTGCTTTATTTACTAACAGTTGTTCCTTTAGAGGGTAGAGTCCTGACCAAAGTTTTCACCTCCAGTAGAAGATGGGATGATCCCAACTAAGACTGGGCCCCCTCTTGTCCTGGGCGCCATAGCAGTCCCATGGTCTGCAGCTATGGTGTTACGCCCCTGGTGACGCCCTCATTGCACCAAAGGCATAAATTGCGGATTAAGAAAATGTATCATAACTCGAGCAGCCTCGGAGCAACAAGAGAAAAACAGTGTTTTAATCAGGTGAACCACAGTTATGGGTCTATGGAAACAGTTGGCTAGGGAGGTCGCTGGTGACCGATTCCCTTTAAGAAATCGATTCAAAGCATTTATATATATTAATAAAACCTGGAGAGTATCATAGTGTTTTCATAGTGCATCTGCAAATCCCACAACACAGCAGACTGTATTAGCCTCCACTCCAGCAATGCACAACAAATAACCATAATTAATTTGATATGAACAAATTATGCATTGCAGTTTGGGAACAATGGTGTTGCGATGAGTTGATGGGTTTTTAAATGGCCTCCATATGCCATATGGTATGTAGATCAGTGAAAAATAGACGCTGTTATCCCAGTAATGCCAAAACAGTTCAATCAAATCACTGGATCCTTCTCCCATTCCTAAGCTTGGAGAGTGCAGGCTTCATTGAACTCTGATACAGAGCGAGAATTACTCATTGTCTGTGCCTTCCAATGTAGCGCTATGTCCATATGGAATTGCTGTCTTGTTGTGACTTGCCGTTTGGAAATGTAAAATATGTATTTAGCAAGATTAAAATTTGCTAGAAATCGAGTTTATAGCCGTGAATTCAATTAGGGCAGCGCACAACACATATGTAGTCTTTTGCTAGCAGATGCATAAATCCTAATGTTACCTACAGTGGCCTTGTTTATTAAATACCAAATCGGAGCAGCCCCGTAGTGGCGAGGAATATACCTTGCTCTATGATGCCAGTAGTCCAGATTCTCCTGAGGATATCCTGTATACCAGATCTCAAGGGAGGGGTTTGTTTAAATTTGCATTTAAAGGGGCACCACTGACATCTGGGGGATTCGCAGAAGAGGGTTGGGCTTAAAGGGGTATTCCGGTAAAGTAACTTAATTTTTGAAAAACTGCATTAAGGCTGCAAGCTGTGACCCAACCAGAACCCATACCTATACATATAAACAATTTACATTGCATTCCATTTGTCTAGCTTCTTTGTGAGCCTGCAGCACACTGAGAGTGTCATGGTGCCTGATCTTCCCTCACAAAACTACAATCCCCACAATTCCCAGCTTTCCTGGGGTGAACTTCTGCTTGTTGATGTTTACTGATTGGCTGCTTGATATTCCAGTCCAGTCACGTCCCCTCTACTCAGTAATCAGCAGCACACTAACATTTAGCTAGAGAATTGACAGCAACACACTGAGCATGCTCGACCTAAGAAAAGATCAAAACTACAGGTCGGTGTCATGGTAACTTCTGAGGAAACACAGTGGGTAGCAGAGGAAGAAAACTACTTTTATAACTACTGAACAAATAAATAAGTGAAATTGGTATTATATTAGGTAATTATTGATGATGAATTAGTCTAAAAAATAAGTTTTATTTATGGTAACCGGAATACCCCTTTAAAGAGTACTCAGTCTTTCAACAGGGTTGCCAAATTTCTGGACAGTCCATAATAATAGGCATTTTTTTGTTGGCCATGAAAAAAATAGATGCGTCCTTGATTTTTTGATTTTTTTTGAGGCTGGACGTTCTTGACTAGATTACTTTGGTGGTAATTATCATCATGTTACAGCTCACAGTATATCAGTATATTGAGGTATGGATATGTATTAGGGGTTGTTCACATCTCAGTTATTTGATCAGTTATTTCCATCAGTTATTGTGAGCCAAAACGGGTCACAAACACCAAACAGGTGCAGATCTTTTCATTACACCTGATCTCTGTTTAGTGTCCACTCCTGGTTTTGGCTGACAATAACTGATCAAATAACTGATATGTGAACAACCCCTTACTTATAATCTTTATAATTCATTCTGGTTTTACAATTTGTCCATAAAAAATATTAGCTTTCCGTGATTTTGGTAGAAGTTGTCCAGATAAAAGAAAAATTCTGGCAACACTAATTCTGGCCACTATATGACTTTTTTTCTGGCATTTTTTTTATCAGTACTCCTCTGTACATGCTGAATGTCTAGTCTGCAGTTCTCTCAGACATGGTGGCTGGAAACTAGCTGCCATCCACTGAACACAGAAAGTAGAGGAGAATCTGCTTCCTAACCTTCTCTTGCTTACTCAGAAGCAGAACTACGATCATGAAGGACATTACAGAGAAGTGCTGACCTGTGGAGTTGCTCCTGTCTTAAACAGGACTAAAGCATTTTTCAAACTGAAAAGCAATAAGCAAGCGGGGGGGGGGGGGCAAGATATAACAAACGAGCAAGATAGTTTTCTCTGATAAGATATATTACAAAGTTCTTTATGGTTGCTTTTACTATTAATGTATGCAAAGTTGTGTCAAAAATTATCGACCATTTAAATGTGCTGCTATTTAGGTTTCAAATGTTAGAAAGGATGATATTATTTTGTGCAAAAGTAAAGGGCCCTAAACACTACCTGATGTTCAGGCAGATTATATTGAACGAGCATTCATACGAACACTTGTTGCCGATAATCTGCCTGATTTGTCTATATTGTCTGCTGTGTCCCACACCTATATTGAGAACAGAGCGGGGAAAGTGGTGGCTAGAGGACCCTGGGTTTCCCCGGGTCCAGCCACCATCAAGCGCTCTCCCCACAGAAGTGAATGGGAGTGCACCACGCATATATGGCCACTGCTCCCACTCACTTCTATGGCCCTGACGGAAATAGCCTAGCCAGCGCTCAGCTATTTTTGGCGACCTTATAAAAATGAATGGAGGGTGGCTGCGTATGTGCAGTGCGCCCTCTACCATTTTCAGGGTCCCGTTCTTGGCATAGGTGCAAGTCCTTGAGGTGGGACCTGCACCTATCCGATAATGGGAACAGATCCTAGTGATATGCCCCCATTGTATGTGATGGGAATGCCCCTTTAACCCTCTTGAACAAGCTCACAGTTATTATAATACAACTTGTACGTGGCCACAAGAGGAACTCTCAGGAACTCCAAGGATGTGGTCACAACAGGAACTCTCAGGAACTCCAAGGATGTGGTCACAACAGAAACTCTCAGGAACTCCAAGGATGTGGTCACAACAGGAACAGGGAGTAGTTTTAAAAAGGGCTTAGCTGAAATCTTATGCTTTTTTCAACCGTATTAACTATGAATACTATGAACTAATGAATGCACTAGAGCTGCTACCTAACTAATGACCATGAACTAATACAAACAAATAGCCCTGGAGCCTTTGTTCTTCTTGAGAGGTTACTTGGATCTGTATATAGAGTGGATCAACCGCAGGGGCGTAGCTATAGTGGAAGCAGGGGAAGCAACTGCTATGGGGTCTGGACTCAGAGGCGGCCCATCCAGGACTGCAAGATTTTATTGTCAAGGCCCCCTCAACAGTATTATATAATTTAGTATGTACAGTGACATGACATACAGTATATATGTCTAGGAGAAGGATGGAGCGGCTGCCTGGCCTGGTCTGAGAGAGCTATCTTGACTAGCCGTAGAAGTGAAGGTTACATGGGGGGTGGTTACTAAAGGGGGGCCCATTCAAAAATTTGCTGTGGGGCCCTGTCAGTTTTAGTTATGCAGCTAAATACTATCTACCCTCAAAGTGTAGAAATAAAAAGGGGAAGTATTTCAGATATGGGTCCATGATTAATTGACCTTCAACAGCAATAATCAAGTGGCCACTATACAGAATACAGTTCAGAGCTCCACCACTGCGCCCGTTATATAATATCCAATAACCCTGTATTCAAATCAACTTCACTATATCATTTTTATCCACTGTTCTTTTTTTGGAATGAAGTTTCTTTGGGCAAAAAAAAGCATGCCTTTACAAAAAAGCAATACAAACCTAACATAAGTAACACTGTCCATATTCAAGTCCAGAACCTCCTGCATTATCATGCATTCTTAAATTAAATCTGTCACCTACATCATGGCCATTGAAGTAAAGCAATTGCCTATCAGCACATATTACCTTATTCCCAAGTGTGCCTTTGTTTCAAAGATCCGAATCCGAGGCTGATTCAGATGCGATGCAGCAAGGAAAGGGCAGGCAGAGTTATGGCTTGTATGTGATGTAGCAAGGGGGTGGGCAGACACATTGCAGTCAGAGCGGAGAGGAGGCGGGCTTGGGCACTAACAGGAGGCGTGCCTGGGCTCCTTCTTATGAAAATAACGCCCTTCTGGGCACCTTACTTAGCTCATTTACATATCAAACAAACAGATTTTTCAGAAGATCAAAAACCCAAATCTTTGAAACAAAGGTACACTTGGGAATAAAGTACTATGTGCTAATAGGCAATTGCTTTACTTCAATGGCCATGATGTAGGTGACAGATTCCCAGAGCATGGCCCATGAGCATCGGCACAGCATACGGCACCCGCCACGCATCATTTTAAGGATAACACCCCCTTTGTCAAGAGTATGCCGCCATCATGTTACCACAATTTAAACATCAAATCACATGATGCAGAATGTAAATATCAAATCTTCTAAAGCCAAATAAATATGATAACAACATAGATGATAGATACCTAACAATGTTTCCACTGGCATATTACAGGAAACACTATAAAATTATACATTTCATTAAGGCCTTTTGAAAATCCTTGATCCAAAAGACCTGCCTTTGCAGCAATTTCCTAACATTACTCTTTTCGGAGCCACAAGTGTTCACCTGCTCTTAAACGTAACATCTGAGATCACTAACATTGTGATTATTATCGCTAAAATATTTCCTATCTTTCTAATTTTCTCACTAATTCTTTTTGTCTTTCCTTATACTGCATACTATTAGATTTATGCTCATTTAGCCTTACTTTTATAGGTCTTATATCTTGACATTTGTCCCATCTAACATTTGCCACATGGTCATTTCAGCATATATATATATCACTGACTTTGTGTTAGATGTACAAAAATGTTTCAATTGAATCTTTTCATCACTCATAGAATAGTGTACCACATAGCCTTTTATACAGAGTTAGAGTGCTGACAATTAAGACATGGAAACATACCTTTTATCTCTGTTCTCATTTTACTCTTCATATCGTTACTTTCTTTTCTGTTATTAATAGCTACTCTTATGAAATGATCAATAGATTTACCTTTTGTCTGTGCAAATAATATCTCATTTTTAAATAAACTACCATATTTCGAATCTCTTTGCAATATACCCCAATACTTTCTCATTATCTTCTTTGTCCTCATATTGTGTCTATTGTCTGTATGTACTAACAAATACAAATCTGCCTTTTTTATTTTTCTCTTCGATATTTCCCTTCTTATTGGTTTCAGGTTTTATTCTATTATATTCTCTTTTTATGTATTTGCTACCAACCTTTTCTTTATTTTCCCCCAGATATTTTACTGTACTTGATATTCTTTCCACGCTAGTAAATTGACTCCATGGCAAACTTCTGAATACATGAGGAGTATATTTGGTAGAAAATTGGAGATTATTTTTGTCTATTTCAAGTAAAAAAATTTTAAATTTGCCATTTTTCCTTATCAATCTTACATCCAGAAAGGATATGGTGTCTCTATCCCATTCTAGATTAAATTTTATATACTCATGGTTTACATTGATTCAAATAATTGACAAATCCAATTATTTCCTCTTCAGTACCCCTCCAAGCCACAAAAATGTCATCAATTCACCACATGGCTCAAGTATGGGGATGAAAAATACAACAATTCAATATCATATCCAGAAAAATATTTACAAAGCTTGGAGCTATGGAGGACCCCAGAGTGCAAGTAAAAACATTTTCAAAACAAAAAGTGGGGGCTTGGCTCTAACATTAAGCAATCAAAAAGTTGTGTATGCCAAAATGATACCAATGAAAAGTACAAGTTATGCCTCATTCAAACAATCAGTGTTCGGTCAGTGATTTCCATCAGTAATTGTGAGCCAAAACCAGGTGCAGCACTAAACACAGAACAAGTGCAGGTCTTTCCCTTATACCTTATGCCTGAGGAGTCTCCAATCCTGGTTTTGTCTCACAATCTTTGATGGAAAATCACCGACCAAAACAATCACGTGTGAATGAGGCTTTATGCTGCAAAAATCAAGCCCTCACACAGGTCTGTAGAAAGAAAAATAAAACAGTTATGGATCTTGGGATGCTGTGGTTTTTCTCACCCCCCCTCCCAAAAAGAGGTGATAAAAGTTAATCAGTAAGTTATGTGTACCCCAAAGTTATGTGCCATTAAAAACTACAACTTGTCCCTCACAAAAAAAAGCCATCATACAGCGACAATGATAAAAAAATAAAAAGGTTATAGCTCTTGATAGCTCTTGGAACGTGACAAAAAAAACCAAACACTTGATCACTAAGGGGTTAAAATAAACTCTAATAACAAAAAATATGATCATATAATTATCCAATATAGAAACTTCAGATGATTTTTCTTTCACTGCTCGAATATCTTCAGCCGAGCGCACAACGAATGAAAAATTAAAAATACATTATGCATGATAACGCAGGCGGCTCTGGGCTTATGTGAATATGGACAACGTCATTTATGTACAGTTTTTTATACTTTTCTCTAATGGAATGCTTTTTTTTTGCGCAAAGTCACCTTGTGTCAATAAAGTTTGGAGGATAAAAGTGATGTTGATTTCAGCACAGGATTATTGAATGTTATGTAATCCAGGGTTAATTAAAGTAGATGGAATGATGTCTACAATATGCAATCATGGCTGAGCAGCCTGACAGGAGAACTCACCAATATGTATTTTAGAGCAATGTAATGTGTAGTGATGCCCCACACCCTCACCTCTCTGGGCAGCTCTGCAACTGGAGGCAACCAGTCCTGCTCATATTCTAGGACAGGTTAAATCATTCAATTTCATATCATTCCTGGAGAACCCCTTTGTAAAGTGATAATACTAAAGTATACATTAGGTATTGATGTTACCTGGTCAAAGCAAATTAAAGGGGTATTTCCATCTTAGACAATGGGGGTATATCGCTAGGATATGCGCCCATTGTCTGATAGGTGCGGGTCCCACCACTTTGACCCCCACCTATATCGAGAACGGAGCAGGGAGCGCTGTGCCCGGAGGACCCCGGGTATCCCGGGGTCCGGCCACCACCAGGCGCAGCTCCCCGCTGCTCCCATAGAAATGAATGGGAGCACACCGCGCATGAGCGGCCACTGCTCCCATTCATTTCTATGGAGCCGACGGAAATAGCCGAGCCATACGCAACCGCCCTCCATTCATTTCTATGGGGCCGCTGAAAATAGCCAAGCGCTGGCTCGCACCAGACAATGAGGGAATATCTTAGCTGTATGCCCCCATTGTCAAAGATGGGAATTACTCATTCAGATGACTGTGTGCGTTCCGAATTTGGCGGAACACACAGGGCCAGTGCTATATAGAAATGCCTATTCTTGTCCGCAATTGCAGACAAGAATAGAACATGATCTATACTATTTGTGGGGCCCTATTGAAATGAATGGGTCCATACCTGTTCTGCAAAATTGCAAAACGGATGCAGACCTCTACATACAGCCGTCTGAATGAACCTTAAAAGGGGATTTTTTTTCCAGGACCCAGATGTTAAAATTACAAAGAATCATCATCGATCCCACTACTGCTACTCTTCTACTGCTCTAGTTCTTGCTGCTCTGCACTTACTGTCTTGGCTCAACACAGATGGAACTGCTAGGAAAGGTCTGATCAGCCTTAGAGGGTAGCCACCTCAATTAAACAATTCTTTGTTATATTTAGCATCTTCTAGCCCATATTTTTTAAATCTCCCTGGAACACCTCTTTAATATAGTCATTGTCGGTCCCCTTTGTGTGTATTGATAATCCTTACATATCACTAAAGCTGTTCATTTTCACTTTAATGGAAGGCAGCAGTTTGTTTGAATCTCCTCAGTGTGTGGCACTTCAGCTCTTGTTTGTGTCTTCCTATCCCTACAGCGACACATTAACTGTGTAATTAGACTGTCTGTCACCCTGCAAAGACTCATGTCTCTTGCAAGAAATGTGTGACAAACCTGTAATCAGACACAGCACTTCAATATATTTAATGCATGACGTTGGCAAAACTCCTTTTTTTGCAATAAAAATTATTATTATTATGGGGCTGAATGCCAATTTTGAGTTAATTTCTTCTGTGGCTAAAAATGTCTAATGATCCTTTCAAAACATACTTAACCTCGTAATACCATCACTGACTTATCAAACACTACACCTGGAATAAACTATGTACTGTAGATAAATAGGACAGAAATTCTGACCCACTGCCTGTCATGTGTTAAGGCATTCTACATGTCCCTTGTGAGTTTTTTTAATTATCTATTTTTTTACAGTTTAGAATTTTGGTTTTTCTTTACATGAGGGGCATTTGACAATAGGTTAAGTGGAATCCCTCAAGTAAATTGTACTAATTGTTAGGGGCCCTTCAAAAGTTTTATAGAGAAATTTATTTTTATACCATTTTAATATTAATTGAATATTAAAGGAGTTCTCCAGTAATTATGAAAATGAAAATACTTAATACCTTTCATTAGTTATAATGGCTTGTTTTGTCTGGGGACCTATCATTAGGAGAAATAAAATGGCTGTGCTATGGGCTGTGCTAACTGTATACAAGAGCTGCTACTCATTAGTCACATCCCCCTCACCCTCCTCTCTGTAATTCATGTCTCCTCATGATCTCCATTCCTACAGAGATTCAGCTAAAGATCTTATCAGCTGTATTCAGGATCATAATCCATAATAAGCAGAGCAGAGAGGAGGATGAGGCAGCTCTTCACCTCAGTGTTGTGAAGTAACCTGTGTGATTAGGACAGGTTTTCTGCGTATTAATAGGATAGTGATAATTTTATTTCTCCTAATGATTGCTCCCAAGACAAAATGAACCATTATAACTAATGAAAACTATTTGGGAATATATATATAATAAAGTAATATTTAAGTATTTTCAGTAATTATATTTTCTTAATTCCTTTTAGCTGTTGCAACTAAATTTAGCTCAATATCCAAATGTATTTCTCAGGCAACCATCTCCAGTTATCCTCTCTTATTCAGTTACAGACGAGCAGAGAGGTGAAGTTTAGCAAATGGACGGGTCTTAGCTGTTGGTCTATTCCCCCCTGTTCAAAAGACGACTATTGAAGTTATATGACCACTTTTCAATTTTAGATATTAGATATAGATTTCTTGAAGAAAGCCTGCCTGATTTGTACTTAATGGGCATTAACAACTAAGTAAACAACATATACTGTGGCTCTCAACATGGACTACATGTAGTTTATAAAAGAGTAATTGTGTTGAAAAGGTGAACTTTCTTTTAAACAATTTGTCTCCCCGAAAGAGAGTGATCTTTGTAAAGTAGCTAAAAATGGATTTCTCCGAAGAAGTGTTGCTATCAAGTTATTATTTTTTTCATATAATTTTACCCTAATGCTAAAAAAAAATCAGAAGCTCAAGAGACATTGGAATACATTTTTGGAATCATTAAATATAAGTGGAAAGGTCAAGGAGTCAACCTTAATACTTCACAAGTAACATTCTGGCACTCAGACTATTGCAATAAAATAAATAAAATAAATCCAACTCTATAAATGTCTTTGGATGAAATTAAAGATTAGCTAAAAGTAGACTGGAACATCACTGTAAGAACAATATAAAAAATTATACTATACAATTATATAATGTTTAATCGTATAACTAAAATATACAGCAAAAATGTTTAAGTAAGACCCCCCAAAATTGATGTTCAAAATTGGCCTTCTAGAATGGGTGGTCCTCTTAAAGAACATGGGCAATATACAAAGGAAATAAGGCAGAGGCGTAGCTAGAGGTTCAGCACAGGGGGGGCGAAATATACTTGAGTGGGCCCCCCACTTGGCTTCCCAAACGCACGTTTCCAACTTCACAGGCACATACTACTAGTTGTGGTTATAATATTGTATTAGAAAGATGACTATATAAACTGCTAGATCATCTATGCTGTTAAGTACAGTACAATAGACTTTCCACATACCCTACTCTAAATACTCTACCACATAATGCAGTGAAATATAGGAGTAATAGGAGTAAAAAACAAGAGGACTACTATGTTAAAGGAAACCTGTCCACAGTTTTTACATCACTAAACTAACAGTCCCCTGCCCCCATCAGACCTCAGATCATCAGAATGTGCCCCCCATCAGACCTCAGATCAGTGTATTGTGCCCCATCAGACCTCAGATCAGCGTATTGTGCCCCATCAGACCTCAGATCAGCAGAATATGCCCCCATCAGACCTCACATCAGCCTACTGTGCCCCCATCATACCTCAGATTAGCGTATTGTGCCCCATCAGACCTCACATCAGCCTACTGTGCCCCCATCAGACCTCACATCAGCCTACTGTGCCCCATCAGACCTCACATCAGCGTATTGTGCCCCATCAGACCTCAGATCAGCAGAATGTGCCCCCATTAGTCCTCACATCAGCCTACTGTGCCCCCATCAGACCTCAGATCAGCGTATTGTGCCCCCATCAGACCTCCGATCAACAGAATGTGCCCCATCAGACCTCAGATCAGCGTATTGTGCCACATCAGACCTCAGATCAGCATATTGTGCCCCATCAGACTCAGATCAGCAGAATGTGCCCATCAGACTCAGATCAGCGTATTGTGCCCCATCAGACCATCAGCGCCTGTCCCCAGACTCAGATCAGCTACTGTGCCCCCATCAGACCTCAGATCAGCGTATTGTGCCCCCATCAGACCTCAGATCAGCGTATTGTGCCCCAGACCTCAGATCAGCGTACTGTCCCCATCAGACCTCAGATCAGCCTACTGTGCCCCCATCAGACCTCACATCAGCCTACTGTGCCCCCATCAGACCTCAGATCAGCCGTATTGTGCCCCCCACTAGACCTCAGATCAGCGTATTGTGCCCCATCAGACCTCAGATCAGCGTATTGTGCCCCCATCAGACCTCAGATCAGCAGACTGTGCCCCATCAGACTTCATATCAGCAGACTGTGCCCCCATCAGACCTCATATCAGCAGACTGTGCCCCCATCAGACCTCATATCAGCAGACTGTGCCCCTATCAGACCTCAGATCAGCGTATTGTGCCCCCATCAGACCTCAGATCAGCATATTGTGCCCCCATCAGACCTCAGATCCGCGTATTGTGCCCCCATCAGACCTCAGATCAGCAGACTGTGCCCCCATCAGACCTCAGATCAGCAGACTGTGCCCCCATCAGACCTCATATCAGCAGACTGTGCCCCCATCAGACCTCATATCAGCCTACTGTGCCCCTATCAGACCTCAGATCAGCGTATTGTGCCCCATCAGACCTCATATCAGCAGACTGTGCCCCCATCAGACCTCAGATCAGCAGACTGTGCCCCCATCAGACCTCATATCAGCAGACTGTGCCCCCATCAGACCTCATATCAGCAGACTGTGCCCCCATCAGACCTCATATCAGCCTACTGTGCCCCTATCAGACCTCAGATCAGCGTATTGTGCCCCCATCAGACCTCAGATCAGTAGACTGTGCCCCCATCAGACCTCATATCAGCAGACTGTGCCCCCATCAGACCTCATATCAGCAGACTGTGCCCCCATCAGACCTCATATCAGCAGACTGTGCCCCCATCAGACCTCATATCAGCAGACTGTGCCCCCATCAGACCTCATATCAGCAGACTGTGCCCCCATCAGACCTCATATCAGCAGACTGTGCCCCCATCAGACCTCATATCAGCAGACTGTGCCCCCATCAGACCTCATATCAGCAGACTGTGCCCCATCAGACCTCATATCAGCCTACTGTGCCCCTATCAGACCTCAGATCAGCGTATTGTGCCCCCATCAGACCTCAGATCAGCAGACTGTGCCCCCATCAGACCTCATATCAGCAGACTGTGCCCCCATCAGACCTCATATCAGCCTACTGTGCCCTATCAGACCTCAGATCAGCAGACTGTGCCCCCATCAGACCTCAGATCAGCAGACTGTGCCCCCATCAGACCTCATATCAGCAGACTGTGCCTCCATCAGACCTCATATCAGCCTACTGTGCCCCTATCAGACCTCAGATCAGCCCACCCAGCCACATAGGATTAAAATAAAAAACTTTACTTACCTTTTCTGCGCTGCGGCTGCCCTCCGGTCCGCGCTCTGCTCTCCTTCCCTGGCCCGCGCACACTATGACCTGACGCTGCGTGCAGCGTCAGGTCATAGTGCGCGCCGCCAGGGAAGAGAGCAGAGCGCGGACCGGAGGGCAGCCGCAGCGCAGAAAAGGTAAGTAAAGTTTTTTATTTTAATCCTATGTGGCTGGGTGGGCTGATCTGAGGTCTGATGGGGGTCCCTAAATACAAGTGAGCGCTTCCATAATGGAAGCGCTCACTTGTATTCGCCTGATAGAAGGCAAGGTCATCCTTGCTGGGGCCCCCCTGAGTCACTGGGCCCGGAGCCGTCGCCCCCCCTGCCCCCCCGGTAGCTACGCCACTGAAATAAGGGTATTAAGAATCTATCACTGAAGAAACTGGTCTAGACTAGAATTGGTATGTACTTTTAAAGTATGATATCTATTTTTTTTTTACTTTACAATCTTTATATTATAATTAATCTATAATATCAGTTATAAATTATCAATTAAATTAAGTTATTGAGTACAGTATATTTCCAAAATTTCATGCAAAAAAAATCACATGCACGGTGCCACACTAGATTTTTTATGGGTGGTGTCACACACAACTTTTTGTTACAAATTTTTTAGCCAAGCCAGAAGTGGATCCAACAAGAAGGAGAAGTAGAAGACCCTCCTTTAACTTTCTCACTCACTTTCAACCTGCTTCTAAATTTGGCTCAAAAAAAGGGCATCAAAAATTGCCACAAAAAGCTGTGTGTGACACCACCCTGATAGAAACCAACTAAACATAAAATACAGTAATTGTTTTTAAATGAACAAAGTTTCTCCCGGGTATAAGCAGATTTTTGGCGTACAATGACATAATATGCAGGCTGACTTTTTGATTGATTTATTTAAAGCCCGTGCAAGTGCATTTTTTTCTCATATGGAGGCAATAACGACCATTGACACGTACATTTCAGAATATACAATAAAATGAAATGAGAAGATTAAATATACGTTAATGCAAGCATTGTAAGCGCGTGCATTATGCAGTTAATCTCATTGAATGACATCCTGCAAAGATGGAGACATGTTACCTCTCCCTCGGATTGCTCTTCGGTATCTAAAGGATTTGGCTTTCAGTTAAAATTAAAAATTACATTTAGAGGCAGCCATGGAATTTCTGTCTGTAGTATCTTTTGCATCAACATATTCTTTTAATATTGTATGGTAATTCATTGACGATTTCATTATGACTACAATACTTGGTAATCTATTTTCTAGCCTTTTTTAACTTTCTTATATTAATGATTTAATATTGTAATATTTTTACTTTTGAATTTTGGGGGGATTGGCTAAAGTGACATGTCCATCTTCTTGGCAGGGTAGCTTCAATGGTCAGTACCACTCACCATTGTGGTTTCTGCTATTGAACCAAAGCTGTTGATAAATATGTTGCAGGTAACATTTACAGGAGGACCTGTAAGTTAAGACAATAAATAGAAGAAAAAAATGACAAATTTTGTTCATGATGCACATTCATTGCCGTCCGGCCTTCGGCCAGCGCGGTTGACACTCACCATTGTGGTCTCTGTGACGGATCCAAAACTGTTTATAAAAATATTGCAAGTAACGTTTACTGGAGGACCTGTGGAATGCAATAAAAATGTTGCAATACATATGGAAGCAAAAAAAAGGAATGACTCTGATCCGTGCAAGCTGGAACAGATTCGAGGTAACCAAGAGGAAGAAAAGCATATTTCGCAAGAACACAAGAAAACAAGCAGGGCATCAAGCTTTATGGATATGTGCATTTTAAATAAAACATAAAAAATGTCGCTTTTTGTTTTTGAATTATGTGGTCAGCAGAAGACATGAAATGAGATGCGGCGTACGATGCTGGTAATGTCTTGTAATGGGAAGGTAAATGTAAAAGCTTTAACCGTCTAACAAGCGTTGGAGCTTTCAAAGTACTGCGCCATTACATTCTAGTTGTAGAATGTGATCAGCGGGACTGTAGAATCTACAAGCTTTGCATAATAACACAAACAGTAATGGAAAGAGCTGGAGACATTTGTAAATGTACTTAGTGCAAAAAGAAAAATCGAATGATACAGACACTGAGTCCATGACGCACACAGTCAGTCTGAATATCAGTCGATAGTGCAAGGCTTTTAATGAGTCTTTCTCCCTATCACAGGAGAATCAATTCATTATATGACATGTTTTGTACTATAGCATAAAATGCATGGAATATACAAATATAACATAAACATAACATTGATCATTTTTATGTTTTAAATTGTAAGTCCACCTTAACAAGCATAATGGTTTTTTTTTTTATTGCTACAATCCATCTAAGGAGTATGACTGTAGGATCAGACTACACAGAGTGTGTTTGTTGTCTGTTACCATGGAGATGCACAGGTCTGCATAGGAGCTATAGAAACAAAATGAAAGGACATTTTTAATGAAGGCCTATTACAAGGTTGATTCGTGTAGCCTTTTAGTAGCTTTATGTCTGTTCTCAAATACATGTTTGGAGAAGGCAGGAGAATAATAAGGATTTCTGTAAAAGTGATTTTTCTTTTGTTCTCAGTCTCAAATAATGTCTGCTCATTTTCTCTTTTAACCCAGCTGCTGCAGTTGATGATGCCACCCTTCATTGCATAACATAAAAAAGGTTTTTTTTCTCACTGGTGTGTAGCCCTTTCTACAGGGTTTCTGGTATTTTGATAGCAAGAATAGTTGTGTCTATGTCACTATTCTTGCAGTCAGAGAAACTCATGGACAGGATGTAGCCTCATGTTCTATATGTTTCTGGTATGGCTGTCATGGGTATGTTATAAACAATTCATGACACATGTTTGTGTTTCTTCAATACAAGCAGCATATTCTTAAAGGAATTGTTCAGGATTGTACTGTTGGTGGTTAGTATCTGATCAGCAGGGATCTGACACCATGCACCTCTATGATCAGCTGTTCTGCAGTAGTTCTAGTGCTGGAAGGCAGTGTTGGGACTACAGAACTGATGAAGAGTGAGTACAGTGCTGCTTCCATTCACTTTAATGGGACCAACACTGTAGTTACCAGCTCTATTCACTGCACAATGGTTGGAGCTTTGTTTTTTGGCACTTTGTTTCTGTGCCGGAGGTACTGCGGAACAGATGATCAGTGGAGGTGCAGGTTGCAAGACCCCTGCTGATCAGCTATTGTTCACATGGGCACACAATCATACTAAGTTTCTAAAATATTCACTTGTTAGTTTTACTTATTGTGCTTGAAATTGTATGCGTTGAAGGTAAGGTATTTTTTTTTTTTTCACCTGCAGGATTCTTTCTTCTGACTCTGAAAATTATACAATTGATAAATTATATATATATTGCCTGATAAATTATTTTTAAAAATTCCAAATTGTCACTGCTTCTAACCAGGACTTTACAATCCTCTCTTCATATATACGCATACTGGAGCCTCAGCTGTCTAAACAGACAGTACAGAGCATAACATATGCTATATAGTTTGTGGTATAACCATCCTGCCCTAGTATAGCTAATACAATATGGCAATATTAATGTTTGACTTTAAAAATGCAGTAATGCAATTTAAGTAGAACTGCAACTCCGAGTGTCTGCCGCCCATTTTGCCCTATTAATAATAAAAAGTCTTTACATGAATTCTGGATATGGGATGGACCCTCACTCCCTAGCAAATTTATCCAAACTACAGGAAACATACAGTTCAATACACCAAAGATTTTAATTTTGGTTTTAAATAACCACAGCTTTATTGAAAACCACATAACTACAATAATAATACACAGCTACTGGACGGGCAACAGTCAAGTAATGAAACGTTCTGGCTTGCTAGTCTAGAAAAGCCAAAGTTAGAGCCAAAAAGTGTGCAGGGAGCAGGGTGCAGGGAGTTTCATAGCAGTTGGAGTGCTGAAGGTTGCTGATCCTTGTTCTAGGGCATCACAGTCCCTACTAATGAACCTCACCCCTGTGCTTAACAACCAAGCTGCCATGAATGATGTTGCCATTATCACATCTTTCAGGATGGCCAACAAATCTAAGCCTGCTCACCAACATGATGCTCAATGGCTTCTATTAGTTAGCATTAGACCACCATACCTGCAACCTCCACCTGACTCCTCAACCACAACAATATAGCTGTGGTAATTATCAAGGCCAACTGGATTTCATGAACATAGTTTTATTCTTGAAGCTATCCTAAAAAGGCACTGAGCCCACATTCCTTAAATGGTCATGTATATTGTAATGACATGTACAGTGCCTTCAAAAAGTATTCAAACCCCTGGAACATTTCCACATTTTTTCACTTTACACCCACAAACTTAAATGTATTTTATTGGGACTGTATGTGATAGACCAACCCAAAGTAGCAAGACTGGACTTTAACTCGACCATTCTAACACATGAATATGCTTTGGTTTAAACCAGTGGTTCCAAACCATTTTTCATCTGGGGGCCCCACTAGACATGGATTAAATTTCACGGGCCAGAAACAGGTAGCATTGCCAGAAAGAAATGCAATCATTAGTGCAATCATAAGACACACCTAGATTTTACAGGAGGACAATAAGAAAAACATATTTTTCATCAGACCTCAGCTCACAGCCCCAGTCAGACCCCAGCATTAACAGGACCCCAATAAGACCTCAGATCAGACCCCAATGTGAATAACCCCCAATCAGATCTCAGATAAGAGCCCCATGCCTCTCATATCAGCCCCAAATGGCTCTATCAGCCAGCCCCCAATGCCTCTCTCATCCCCCCAATGCCTCTATCAGCCCCCAAGTGCCTCTTTTAGCCCCCAATGGCTCTATCAGCCAGCCTCCAATGCCTCTCTCATCCCCCCAATGCCTCTATCAGCCCCCAATGCCTCTCTCATCCCCCAATGCCTCTATCAGCCCCAATGCCTCTTTTAGCCCCCAATGCCTATCAGCCCCCAATGCCGCTCTCAGCCCCCAAATGCCTCTTTTAGCCTCTGATGCCTCTTTTAGCCTCCAGTGCCTCCATCAGCCCCCAATGATAATTTTAGCCTCCAATGCCTCTTTTAGCCTCCAGTGCCTCTTTTATTCTCCAGTGCCTCTATCAGCCCCCAATGCCTATTTTAGTCCCCAGCAGCCTCAGAGTAGATAAAATAAAAAAAAAACACTTACCTCTCCTGCTCCTGGACGCCGCCGCTCCATCGCCCGCGCTCTGCTCCCTCCTGCTGTCGGCTGTGCTGTGAACTGGCGCGCACAGCATGAGGTCACAGAACGCCCTCACGCTGTGCGCAGCCCTGCACAGCTGACAGCCAAGTGGAGGACCAGGAAGTGGTGAGTAGAGTCTTCACCACGTCCTTGTCCTCCGGTGCTAATGAGCGCTTCCATAATGGAAGCACTCATTAGCATTCACCCCATATGACGCAGGGTCATTTTCCCCCCACTTTTGGGGGAAAAAATGCGTCTTATAGGGCGAAAAATACGGTAAATCTATCAGTGCAGCGGCCCAGGCTTGTCCGGCCTCGAGTCACTGTGCCGGCCACATGACACGGCTTCGCAGGCCGCATCTGGCCCGCAGGCCGTAGGTTGGGCATCACTGGTCTAAACCATCCCATTGTAGCTCTGGCTGTATGTTTAGGGTCATTGTCCTGCTGGAATGTGAACCTCCAATTACTCCCTGTGGTCAATATTGATCACAAAAACATCCCACTAGGGACCCTCTTATACTTCAGTTAAGACATAACTTTTGTTGACTACCATAAATAAAAAAAATATTATAATGTACTTTATAAAGAAAACAAAAATTAAAACTATCAGCTGACTTTTTAATATTATCCTTATAAGTCCAGAATTGTCTCTTTTTAAGTTTGGTGTGAAGGAGTTCGTGGTTGGTGAGAGTCGTGTTTCCAATGTGTTGCCTTTGTTTATTTATAAACTGAGCTGTAACACTTGGGAGCCAGTGTTACAATTTGCTAAAATCTAGCAATATATCCAATTACAGCATCCCTGGTCTCATATATGAGTGAACTGACTGCAGGCTAACTCAGCTAATGGTCTATAGTTGGGAACAAGACCTATTCAGTACAACCATATATAATTTTATGCCCACTGAATAGTATGCTTTTCTTATCGTGTATTTCAGGGATCTCAAACTCGTGGCCCTCCAGATGTTGCAAAACTACAACTCCCAGCATGCACTGGTAGCCGAAGAATGTCCAGGCATGATGGGAATTGTAGTTCTGTAACAGCTGGAGGGCCACGAGTTTGAGATCCCTGGTGTATTTAATCGTTTGCTCTGTTAGCTGTCTTTGTCCCTGCTGTTCATACACTTATTGTTCATTGCTGAAAGATTTAACTGTTGAGATGCTTGAGAAGGCAATCACACACCCTACCTACCTACTAGGCTCTTACCCTGTATTCAAATTGTCCCTACGTATCAAGAGCTGTCCCTATTTCGTCTCCACAACTTCTTTTGATAATAATGTCAGTTAGCCTAAAACAAGTTTTCTAACCCTCCCGACAAGGTGAACCTCTGTCCCAATCTCAAGTCTCTTGAAGCCTCTACAAGGTTTTGCTCCAGGATTGGCCTGTATTTAGCTCCATCCATCTTCCCATCAACTCTGACCAGCTTCCCTGTCCCTACTGAAGAAAACCATCCCCACAGAATGATGCTGCCACCATCAGGTTTCACGGTGGAGATGGTGTGTTCAGGGTAATGTGCAGTGTTACCTTTCCGTCACATATAGCATCGGGCAGACCTGCAAAGGAAACCATACTTACTTGCTCCCTGGCCCTGGGTCTGTCTCCTTTGCTCTATGGCCTTGGCTGTCTCACTCAGACGACTTGCTGTCAACATTCACTTTGACACAGCTGCAGCCAATTGCTGGCCAAGGTGATGACCTGCTCCCCTTGTGTCATGTCAATTGGTAGGTAATCGCTGTGGCCGATGGGCTGAGGGGGTGTCAAAGAAGATGTTGACAGCAGAGGACCCAAGCGAGACAGCCGAGGCCTAGGAGAAAAGGAGCTGGAACCCAGTGCCAGGGAACAAGTAAGTATGCTTCCCTTTGCAGGTCTGTTAAGAAGGATTTGTCAAACCAAATTCCCCCAAAATGTGACCAGTCCTACTTTCTTTTGACAGTATAAGGGTGGGTTCACATCATGTTTTAAGCCTCCGTTTGACATATACGTTAGAAAAAAAAAAAGATATACAAAAATGCAGCACACCATGTTCTTGTATCCTGCAGAGTCCGGTAAAAAAACATACTTTTTTTACAATGGTAAAAAAAAAAAGTATATGTAATTTTTTTTTTCACAATGGAATTCTGACACTGTATGGCATCAATCTGAGGCATCCATTTAATGTATGCATTTTTTGCATATGTTACACGGATGGGAAAAACGTGATGTGAACCCAGCCTTAGTAAATGTGGGCCAATGAATATATAGTTTTTTATTGGTTTTAATAAATTTGAAAGTTTAAACGATTTTAAACAGTGGATGGTAGAGGCCCCCTCAGGTTCTCAAGAGGTATTGGCCCCAGGCCAGTTGCCCCTTTTGCCTTCCCTACAATCTGGCCATGCAGATCCTAATTCTGCTATAAATAACTCTAATTTTACATACCAAAACAAGTAGCAGTAAATGTTATATGCTAATGCTCTTGAAAATTGTTCACAAGGGATCATCACAAGCAGCATGCTAACAATATCATAGTGCAAGTGTCGCCGCTATTCTACTGCGATGCCCTACATAGATGACACTTTGGCTTTTTACCTACAGGGCAAAAATGACCTTTAACAAAAAAATTAAACCTGGATAGCAGAGGATTTCCTTCTTTATTTTAATGAATTCAGCTTGCTGCTTGCTTTTTATTTCCCGAGTTTGGATCTAAGCAGCAATAAAATGCAATCGTAATCTTTCATGTTTAGCTAATTACAAATGAGCATAGAAATCTCAGCTTGAAAAAATGTTATAGATTGCTTATTTGGTGTAAACCGAATCTGCTGGAGCAACACACTGTGAGATTAAAGAACGTTTTTACACTGATACTCAATGCATTACAGAATCACTCGTTTGAAATAATCTGTCATTAACACGGTATTGGAGTTACACTATGTGCATTAAAACAAAGCTTTAAACGAGGAGAACCGTGGCCCAGTTTAATGTAGCAGCTCTTCATTTACCAATTCATAAAAGGCTCATTTGCACTATTGCCATGCAGATCAATGAAACAGTTAATTATTTTTAGTGGGTGTATATGAGGTTGAAGAAAGTCAATCATCATTGAAAAAGTTGGAACTTGGTACCTACACAAATCCATTTGACTTTAGGATCTAAGCCTCATTCACACGTCAGTGTTTCACAGACGTGTGCTGTACATGTTCTCCCTTGACAGCACACGTCCCCATTCATTTTAATGTGTGTATTCAGACATCAGTGTTTTAGCACGGTCCGTGGGTCCGTGTTTTTAGCACGGATGCATGTTCTATTTTGTCCGGATCCATCACGCCCATTATAGTCTATGGGTCCATGAAAACCACGAATGCCATCCGTGTTGCATCCATGTTTCACGGATCATTGAGAAGAGATTGTTTGAAAATTATTTTTCAGCTGTTCAGTCTCAGTGAAACACAGATGCAACACGGAAAGCAAAAAACAGGACACACGAACCAACATGGATCCTTCACGGCCAGCTTCACAGATGCATCACTGACCACCTGCTCACGGATTTGAGCACGGACTCGGACGTGTGTATGAGGCTTTATAGTTTTTCTCAGTTTTGAATTTAGATACGAAAATGAAATATTCTATGTGTAGAACAGGCATGTACAAATAAATGTAAAGTCCTATGTGAAGAAAAAGAAATAAAATCTCTCTAGTAATCCACTTTATAATGCACTAGTGTGGGATAGGTACCTAGCTACATAAATAGATGGATAGGTACATAGATTTTACTAAGGAACAACCTCTGAGGAAAGAAGCATTGAACTTATACAGAAGGTTGAGGACCATAAAGGCTGGGTTTGGACAGTAAAGATAATGCTGACATATGGCTTTGGACTTGCATGTAGTTAGCGTTAATTGCTTCTATCACTCACCACACGGACTGGTCACCTGTTACAGGACTGCTACTCGCAGTTGCTAACTGCACAAGTATTAAAAGTTTCCACGCCTGTGATCATTTGCGAATACTGCATAGTAAATCTAGAGAGAGACTTAGTGGGGACATCATGCTGCCTACCCTTCATACAGAGCATTGTGGAGAATTACTGCCCTAAGAAATACTTTGAAACTGTGTCTATGTAGCATCATGCTCCTAGAAGTCGCATATACTGCAAAGTGCAAAAGTATATTGTCATCATGTCATGTATGTATTCACTAGGTATTTCTGTAAGCACATGGTAAGTATAGGCCATATCTCATAGCCACCACTAGAGGGATCAGGTGGTGTCACCCTCTAAAGAGAGGAGTGAGCCAACATAGTGGAGTCTAGTTTCAACCAGTCTGAGTCTAAGGCAGTTCAGTCAGAGACAGCTCAGTGTTAGAGCAAGCACAAAAATGTGCAGCTGACACCTTAGGCACTCCTGGACCCAGGAACCAGCCAGAAGGAGAAAGGAACAACTACCAAAAGAAGGCCAGATGTAACAGAGAGGTGTAGTGCAAGTCTGGTAGAGGTAACGTATCTAAAAAGATTTATGGACTCTACGGGATCCATGTTCAGGAGTTTCCTCCGGTGCCTGAGCATACAAAATTACTATTTGGACCACTGTGAGAATCTCTGGATCCCAAGGTGGATCTTGCAGAAGTGTACGGTAAGTACAACAACCTGTTCAAAGAATGGAGCAGAGGAGTTTGCCTGCCGTTAGGGAGAACCGCCCTGTGGGTTGCCAGAAGTAAAGTCTACACCCCATGCCTGGATACTTGTGTGTACAAGTCAGTTAATAAACTGCAGGATAAGGAAGAGTGCTTAAAACATCTAAAGAGACACCGGTTTGGCCTATGGTATCTGTGCAGCTTTACTTTAAAATGAGTCTTCTGTCTGAATGAGCTGCAGGGAGGGTTGTGACCGGTCTGGTTCAGCAGAGAATATTGGGTGACATCATCAATCAGCTGCTAAATCACAGGCGGGCCGGACACAGGCGAAGTCCCCAATGAATTATAACAGCCATTTTGTTAATATATGCTACAAAGATAAAATTTAAGACAGCTGCAATATACAGGTATATAGCTAAATATAACCATAAGTGTCCATTCACACGGTCATAGTTCTGGGTCCACATCTGTTCCGCAATTTTGTAGAATGGGTGCGGACCCATTCATTTCAATGGGGCTGCAAAAGATGCGGACAGCACACCTATCAGGATAGGTCATCAGTATCGGATTGGCTGGGGTACGTCTCCCAGCATCCCCGCCGATCCGCTGTTTGAACACAGCTTGCTATCATTCAAGTGAATGGGCCTGAGCTGTGATACCCCGCACAGCCACTATCCAATGGACGGTGCTGTGCTCGATAAACTGCGAGGAGGCCACAGTGCACAAAAGAGCGCTACGGCCTCTTGGTGCCGGGAGTCAGACCCCAACCGATCACATACAGGTGACCTATCCTGAGGATATAAATCACTGATGAATAAACACTGTAGAATTATTGTATACTCAGCAGCTTTCATTGCGCTTTACAGGGATTGCCTCATGATAAAATATGACATTTCTCTGTTAATTAATGCAAAACATAATTTTTAATTGGAATAATTTTTAGAAAAGTGTCCCTGTGCCTAGATAGTACATATGGCACCCCCTGGTGTTCTTTTGATTCACTGCTGGTGAGGAGAAGCTGCTTCTAGTGCGCTAATAATTTTTGGCGGGTTTGTACAATAGCAGGAATCACTCCGCTGCCCACGTATAAGAGGATCTGGACGGGGGACTGATCTAATCGGCATGTATGACCACCAACACTGGACACATTAGGTGGACTTTTTGAGTGGGAATAAGAAAAACACCAGGGGGCACTATAGTAAGTATGTAAGGGCAATCTCTAGACACAGGAGCATATTTTAAGTATTGTAATTGAATTTGTTGGGTTTTAGAAGATCTAATAGATGATGCATGATTCAACCTTTTGAATAGCATCTATACATAAAAATCAAGGTATCCCTAATGTAGAGCATACATATATACAGTGAATTATAGAACGGTCCAGAAACACAAAATCACTTAAGTGGGCTTAAAGGGATTGTCTCACTTCAGTAAGTGGCATTTATCATGCAAGACACTTACTAATGTATTGTGATTGTCCATATTGCTTCCTTTCCTGGCTGGATTAATTTTTCCATCACATTATACGCTACTTGTTTCCATGGTTACAGAGTACCCTGCAATCCATCAGTGGTGGCCGTGCTTGCACAATATAGGAAAAAGCACTAGCCAATATACGCTCTCACGGTCCCGGCCACCAGAGAGGCTGACACTTTTTCCTATAGTGTGCAAGCACGACCCCCACTGATGGACTGCAGGGTGGTCATAACCATGGAAACAAGCAGTGTACTGTATAATGTGATGGAAAAATGAATCCAGCCAGCAAAGGAAGCAACATGGACATTCACAATACATTAGTAAGTGCGTTGTATTAACTTTCTCTACATGATAAATGCCATTTGCTGAAGTGAGACAACCCCTTTAATAGAAAGGGAATACATCCTTTTGTAAACTATAAGTAACTATAAAGTGGTATCAGCTTTCTGAGCCAGTCTCTACATGTTCAGCAATGAGAAAAGCACTCTCAGATCTCTTGATCTCTTGTAAATCTTCTGTGCATGATAATCTGGAAGCAAATATGCTTATGTCAAGTATCACACACAATAGTCTTCTGAAAAAAAAAAAAAATGATACGTAATATAAAATGTTCAGCCTGCCTCCATGTAGTCAGTCTCTCCAACAGCCAATGCTGCCGGAACTCCTGCCAGTAAGAAATACGTTATTTTGCAGCGTGACAGATGTCCTCGCACAAGAACCATGTAATGTACTGGATGTTAACAATTGCAGGTAATTGCTAAGGGACACTGAGGAAATCCTCTTCAAAAGAGATATAGTTTTTTTTTTGTTCACCAGATATCCATTATTCATGATCAATGTTATTCCAGACGAGGTAATGGATGGATGGAATGTATTGGAACAATGTCTATCACATGATGGATTGATAGCTGGAAGACACATATGAAAAGATGGACAGTTTAATGCAGGCATGATTCAAGATGAGCCTAGAGGATATATATATATATATATATATATATATATATATATATATACTGTATATATATACATAATCAGTAATAATTGAACATCATTTACATACATCACATTTTACAAACATTTTCTTTGCTAAGAGATTTAAAGTGTTGTGTGCAGTTCTCTCAATTGATTAAACTGCAAGTATGGTACAATTCACACACAGCGTATAGTCAGGTTTTTATGACTTTTTAGGCTGAGTTAAAGGGGTTATCCAATGAGTAATGCAAAAAAATCCAACATTATATAGTACATGGCAATCTATTTCCAACAAAGATAGAACCAGCCCTGTACCTCACATGGATCCAGAGATCTCCCCATTTATTGCTCTGCTAGATTTATATCAGGCTGACAGCTCAAGGGGAGTGTCTTTTCTGCTGGAGCTACAGGGGCGTGCCTCAGCTCTCCCTATCACAGCTCAGGGGGCGTGTCTCAGCTCTCCCTATCACAGCTCAGGAGGAAGTTGAGGCCTTCTCAGTGAGCAGGTCAAAAAAGTAAGAGAAAAAGCAAACAGCAGGTGGCGCTATACAAATACATTTTACTGAATAAGGTGGCTATGCAAAATTTTTTATTACATGCAATTACAAAAATATTAAAATCCAGGTGCTGGTTTGAAAAACTGTAGAATATTTTTCATGTGACATCCCCTTTAACATCACTTTTTAGCTTTCTGTTCTTCTGATCCGTCAGAAGAAGAGAGAGAAAAAAACAGGATCCTGTAAAAACAAAAACAACAAAAAAAATGCATCCTGTTGTCATCCGTTTGAGCCATTTACATCTGAGATCCATTTATTTTAGATTTTTTAAATGTTCTGCATGCAGGACTCTTGGGAAATGGCCGTTTTTTTGCGGATCCATTGTAACAATCAGGGGCGGACTGGGAACTTAAAGTGGCCCTGGAAAAAATACTAAAAGCGGCCCCATTTTGTAGTTGGGTCCAAATTGATGCCTGCAATACCATATTGTGGCACAGTATACCACCCCAACAGAACCAAATACCACAGTCCATCACAAAATACTGCCAGCAGCACAAAATATATCCCCAAAAACATCCACTGGCCGGCCGTGAGGAGGACCCAGGCGGCCCAATGGGCATCGGCCCACCGGGAAATTTCCCTGTAAGGTCTATGGCCAATCCGCCCTTGGTAACAATGCCTATCCTTGTCTGCAAAACGGACAAGAATAGGACATGCTCTATATTTTTTGCGGGGTTATGGAATGGACTTACAGATGCAGAGAGCACACGGTGTGCTGTCCGCATTTTGTGCGGACCCATTGAAATGAATGGATCCAAAAACTACGCTAAAAATTAAGAATTACCCGTGTGACTTTTGTTGTAGTTTTTTGTTTTGTACAACTTTTTACAATTTGTAAAATATGAAAAATATTTCTGTGGTATAGTTTAAAAAAAAACACTTTTTGGAGTATGTAAGGCTATGTTCACATCTGTGTCAGTGGCTCCACTTGGGACCTCTGGTGCAGATTTCATCAAAAAGAGCATTCAGGACTTTTTTGTCCAGTAAAAAAGCTGCATCCAATAAGGAAACTGATGGAGCCGCACTGCTGTGAACCCTGCTTAACATCTGTAAGTTATCAATAAATATCATTATTGGGTTATACAATTCTATTCAGCTATTTCTTACTTTTATTTCTTTTACGATTCGGCTTTCCTAGAGTTGTTAATTGCAGCTCTGCAGAATTTGACAGTAGGGATCAATTCACATCAGACTTATATATCCCTCCAAAAAACGTACAGTATGCTTTGACGTACAGTATGCTTTTTTGTGCTATAGCACAACAGACTGTGCTCTATGTATGGGACATATCCTGGACCAGTGGAGGTCAGAGATGCTCTTTTAACCTCTATTGGGTATAGGGGAACCTATAAATTGAAGAGACTGTGAAACCGGAGGCACAACCTATGGAAAACTGAATGGGAGCCATATTGGTTGTTACCCAGCTTACCCAGAAAAAAGATAAGTGTAACATAAGGATGAACAGAATTTATAAAAAAAATTACAGAACAGAAATAATTGAATTTAAAGGGGCAGAACATCACTATATAAACATCTTCAAACCTCTTAGCCTAGAAAATAACATTACCAAATCAAGATGAACAAACATGTAACACCCATCTTTTACAAAGTCCCAAAATACAGATAGGACATTGGTCCTACATATACATCATTCCTTGTATACATGCATCAAATATATCATGGCTTCTGTCATTATAATAGGATAGAAATAGTTTACTGTAGCTATGATTGTACTTAAAGGGGACGCATGGTTTTGAAAGCCCATTTTCAAATTCACCGCATTAATCAATAGCAGTCCCTCATTTCGGACCTCCATCAATTAACCTGAGTGGAAAGCAAGTACAAAGAGTCCCTGGGGACCCCTGACTGATTTTAAGAAGCACTTTGTAATGCTCTAGTTCCCCCATCAGATTAATTTTGGTGGACCCTTCTAAGTAAAAGGGATTGTCCAAGGCTGAGAATTCCTTTAAGTATAATGAAATGGAAAAGATAAAAAAATGAAAAAATAAAGGTAACTGTCATCTACTGTATATGTGTTTCTTAAAGGGAATGTCTCACTTTAGCGATTTATTATGTAGAGAAAGTTAATACAAGGCTCTTACTAATGTATTGCTATTAAGCATATTGCTTACTTTGCTGCCTGGATTCAGCAGTGGTGGTCGTGCTTGTACACTATAGGAAATAGCACTAGCTTATGTGTGCTCTGTGGTCCTGGCCACCAGAGAGACCAACTCCTTTTCCAATAATGTACAAGCACGGTCACCACTGATGATTGCAGGGTGGTCATAACAATGGAAATGAGCAGTGTAAAATGTGATGGAAAAATGAATCCAGACAGCAAAGGAAGCAATATGGACAATTACAATACATTAGTACTGTAAATGGCTTGTATTAACTTCTTCTACGTACATAATAAATGCCACTTGCTGAAGTGACAAAATCCCTTTAAGGCCTCTTTCACACGACAGCACACATACCCTATGACTTTAATGTGCTTATTCACTGTGGGTCCATGGTGACACCACGGAAGCATTGCCTATTTTGTCCATGTCGATCTGTCATGCACATTATGGTCTATGGGCCCACGAAAACCACAGACACAGCATGGATGCCATCCGTGTTTGGTCTGTTTTTTCACGGATCGTTGCTAGAACAAATCAAATATAAATGGATCATGGACAGTCACTGATGTACCACGGAATGGACGTGTGAATGAGACCTAAGTGTAGTATGGTCCATGTTAGATTATCATTCAATAATATTTCACAATGGGGTTCGTGTATGACTCCAGTGCTGAAAAAAATGGAGCAACCAATCAGATTCCAGATCTCATTTTTTCAGATCAGGTTTGAAAATGAAAGAAGTAATCTGATTGGTTAATATGGGCAACCCTTCCACGTTTTCCGTTTTTTTATGCCAGTTTTCAGACATGAGGCCCATTGTATTTCACTGTACTGGGAGAAAGTGGTTGTAGGCCTGGCCTGTCTGATGTTACTACAAGTAGCCATGAATGAACTGTCAGCCATGTGTCCAGCTATTATCCCCTCTACGGGTATGTAACTAGTAATGAGAATGGTTATGAACTATCTTACCTTTAAAGTTCGGTCTAATTCTTGCATCATATCCAGACGTCCTTCCCATCAGTTTGTCCAAAAAATCAGAAGGGGACATGCTCTGGGATGGAGATTTCCCAGACCTGGTGTCATGCTCCTTACAGTAAGCCGACCTACACAAATCACCGAATTCATTATTAGTGGAATGCTCACTACAATCAAGCAAAATTAGTTTTAATTCCGTAGTTTGAGATTTAAACCTTGTACAAAGACATCCTTAAAGGGGACCCTAGGATTCCCAAAATGAAGAGGTTGCAGTGTTTAACCTTCACAGAGTTTCCCAGTTCAGCGCCGCTCCCATCCACCTGCTGTGCAGTGAACTGCAGCATGGCTCCATCCACTTGAATGAAGTTGTGTTAACAATTCCCTGAGCAGCAGGTGGACAAGACCTGTGCAAGGATACTTCAAGGGTGTTCTGCCCCTCATTCTCAGGACTGGCACCTGATAACGAAGTGAGGGCATATGAAAGCATTAGAACGTCTCTTCTTCAGATAGGAATACCCCTTTAAGATATTTCTGTATATACATATATAATAACAATAGCAGTCTTTATTATGGGCAAGACTATGTAACTCTATCACACAGGTAATAAATCTTATTTCCCATAAGGAAATGTCTGGGCAGCTATTCCTCAGTTTTATCAGTGTTTCAAGACTGCAATGTTGTCACCCAGCTTTTCCATACTCTCTTCCTATTCCGACAATGATCACTGTATAACTAGTGAGCACTCGATTTTCCATTAAGGTGCAAAGAAAAGATAGGTGTTGACCGCCGGTGGGATCTATAATGGAGTCACTGAGTTTTTATCAAGGAGAACAATGGAGGACTGATTTAAATGTGACTATTTAAAATAAAATAAATAAATAAATAAATAAAATATTTGTATTCTGCTGCTATTTTTCCACATTTCGTAGTAATTCTCTCCATGTAAACTCATGACTCGACCGTCTCTGCTGTGCCTCGAGATGATAATCTCATAGTAAGATCAGGCGGCAGACATTTTTATTTACATGGTGTTTTCACTATGTCCTGTAGCTTCCATTTATCTCAGATCTGTAATGCAGTTGACCTATATTTGTTGCCACAGCGGCTCCTGTATATTTCACAAAGGTAACGTTAACTCTACGTTTCATCCGAACAGCCGGGCCTGTATGGCAACCTGGTTACAATGGGAGGAATTATCCTGGCTTTATTAGCAGTGCTGATACTCTAATGAAGTGATGTCATATAATAGTAATGGCCACCCCTTTGCCATCTAACACTTTTCTCCAAATTACCAAGGACTTTTTTTTTAGTCCAAAGCTAAATAAAGGTCACCTCATCCGTCAGTACAATTTACAGATAGCCAATGAATGAGTTTTGGCGGATGGAGGAATACATTTAACTGGGATTCCACCATACAGATGAATGCAGGTTACATGTGTAAGACTGGAATGTATAGTATGGCTGCTGTACAACTATAATAAAAATTATATATATTCATTTATCTTCATGTTTGTAACTGTATATATCATCATCAATATTCTCAATAATATAAATGAATCTCATGCTGTAATAAAACAAGCACGTAAAATACATTCCAATAAATCATCCCCGAGCTTATTAAAAGCAAAAATCCCATGACCTTTCCAGATATTGAATATGTATGAAAATGGCAAAACAAGAACGCTCCACCAGAATATTCTCATTATTAAGCTAATAAAGCCACAGGCTGAATGTTCCTCATGTAGCCTCAACCTGCAACGTGAAGATTACAATGTATTGGGCTGTATAGTTATGTATGCAGATGTAGCAGGGCTGAGTTTGTAATTTAACTAAAGTCACTGGGATATGACAATGTGTCATCTGTAAACCTATGGACATATATTAAATAGATAAATAGACAGAAAGATAGATAGATATGAGATGGATAGATAATAGATGGATGATAAATAGATAAATAGATGTGATCTGACAAAGATCGAATCGTAAAAAATCAAAAATCAGGCAGCACTCTCAAAAACATAAAAAAAGTGATGGGGTAAAGGTTGCTTGAAAAAAGGCTCAGTTGAGCCGAAACGTCACACTTCCCATGTGGGTAAATAAATGTCACTTTATTTTTATGTTTTTGAGAGTGCTGCCTGATTTTTTATTTTGATAGATAGATAGATAGATAGATAGATAGATAGATAGATAGATAATAGATAGATAGACGAATAGACGGATGCATAGAGGGATGGATGGATAGATAGTTGATAGATAGATAGATAGATAGATAGATATCTTGTATATCATGACTACATTGGAGGATCTATAGAATCAGAGGAGCTACCCTGCTCATTCCGTGGATACCCAGCAAACATCCAGTGCACTTAAACTTCTGTCGTAGACAATTACTGAACCATATGTATTATACATGGACATAATACAAATGCAAAATCTGACGAAATGACAATCAAACATACATATATCACACGTATGTCTAATAAAACCCACTGCTGATCAATATCAGGGACAGTATCATTCATGTTGCCTACCTTAAGTTATCGATCTCAAAGCATAATGCAAGGAATGCTGTCAAGATGTTAACCAACCGTCGGTTCATTCCTCCTGATTTATCTTAAGGTAAAAAATACTCCAGAAATGACCCCAGACAACAACAACAAAAAAAGGAGTAGTAGAAAAAAGAAAGAAGAGCTCCTATTGTCTAGATCCCAAACCCGTCATGAATGATTTTTCCTTAGAGATGAAACTGAGGGAGATCTTCATGGTTACAGACTAAGGGGGGAACAGACATCAGGCTCCGGTCTGGAAGCATTGTCAGGTTAAGCCCAGGCTCATTATTCAGCAGCGGTGAAGTACAAAACACAAGATGATGCGTTCCCTTCTCTCCGGATTCTCCGAACGGGGGATATGTTACCTCATAAACATAGCGGAAAGTGGAATCCCCACAATTGCTCGATGCCCCGGTAGAAAGGTTTGCTCTACTTGAAACGGATGCTGTAATTACATCAAGAGCTCCAACGGGGAGAGACCGATATTGACAGTAGCATCCATATACACGAAGACCGAGGGTGACCAGGAAAGGGGGTCCCTAGCCATGAACTTTTGTGGCGTATTATGGAGCTTTTAGTATCAGGACCACAATTAAGAGCGGTTGTAATTAGAGGGTCAGACGGTAAGGTTCTACTGGCCACGGCGTTGTCTGGGCTCCTTACTGGCAGCAGATATTTCTCCCTGTGCTGCTGACACTGAGGCTGATGTAGAGGAAGACGAGGAGGAGGAGGAGGAGGCATGTGGGGGAATGAACACAAGCTTTTAGTACTGCAACTATGGACTGTGCTGAGGTGGGTGGGAAGAGGCAGCTGACTGCATCCCCCTATACAAAAAGAGCAAGCCCACTGCTTCTTCTTCACTGTCTGGGAGATCTAATATGAAGCAGCCCTGTGCATGGACATGGGGGGATAGCCAAGGCCTCCAAATCCTGCATTAGAAGAATTTAGACTTATCTCTAAGCAGGAGACAAGGAGAAGATTGCAAGTGGATTGTGTTAGTAGTAAATTTGGGATATTTCATGGGGGCATCGGGTTATAGGGGATGTTTTTGTGGTTGAGAAACCGTGATGTGTAGATTTGGCTGTGTAAGCAGTGGATGTCTCCAGGACTGTCTATACTCGTGACTCACACGAGCGTCTCTCGTGGAGAAGGGAACTGAAGGACAAAAATAGCGTTTCTTCTTTATGTGACTTGTGATAGGAAGAGTCAAATCGAAAGTCGCCCTAAATTTGGTTCATAGAGGGAAAGGCCTGAAAATGGACAATTTCAACCTTAAAAAAATGTTTGCCGTGGGAAATTTAACATGTAATTGGTTTAGCTGGCGGATGTGTTAAAAAAAATTAATGGAAGAGATAGATAGATAGATAGATAGATAGATAGATAGATAATAGATACATAGATTGATAGATAGATAATAGATAGATAGATAATAGACAGATGAATAGACGGATGCATAGAGGGATAGATAGATAGATAGATAGATAGATAGATAGATAGATATGATAGAGATGGGATAGATATTGGAGAGATAGATAGATTGAAGATCCAGCGAGACATCTTGTTCACGGTGACGTATGACTTCACTTTGCCGGCCAGCATGATGTAAACACGCAACATGCAAGATTTTGCGCGGGATCTTCAACCAAGATGGCCATGGCGGCCTCTTCATGCTCAAATGGATAAGGTGAGTATTTTTTTTCCTCTGATGCTGCGATCAGCGATCAACACTGCATCTGAGGGGTTCAATGATGGGGGTTGCTACTTACAAAGAAATGTGTTTCGCCACTAAGCAAATTTCTTTGTGAAATTTAGTGAAGCAGCCGAATCAAATTTATTTAAACTTTGCTCATCACTAATAGATATGTTTAGATTGATAGACAGACAGACGGATGGACAGATAGATGATACTGGAGATACTTCAATGACAGGGACATTCCTGAAAGAATTAGGTAAATTAATCATTCCCTCTGTCACTTCATGAATCCACTGATGGAGTAAAGGGCACCATCAATTATACGTATGAAGAAATAGAGAAGTGTGCGGTATGCATGGTCACCTGCAGATATCCATCATACAGAAGTAAACACTTATGTACATATTATGTTTAGAGGACATTTTATATACAAGGGTCTCTTTAGCAAGATGTCTTCTACTACTTAAAGGCTATGTGCACCTTTGGGGGCATTTTTTTTATTATTGCATTGTACTCTCTTTGAGCTAAAAATAATTCTTTAAATTCGTCTTTTTTAAAAGTATAGAGTCCTTTTTTCTGTACAGAGCTGAGATGCTCTAGTAGCACCCTTTAGATTTTCCATCTGACCAGGAACAGGCGGGCTCCTTATCTCTGCTCTCTGACATTATAAACACTCATTATAGCTCAGTCCTTACCCAACTGATAGGAATTTGGCTTAAATAAGTGCTTATGACCTCTTAGTAGTTTAGAGATAAGGTTTATTAGATGACCGGCACAAAGTGAAAGTCCCAGTCACACAGTTCGAAAAACAGTTAACCCTTTGTGACAGAACTGCTCAATATTTTTTAATAAAGTCCAAGTCGAAAAAGTGATTTTTAGCCAAAAATTAGTAAAATGCAATGGCTAAAAAATTGCCTCAGAAGTTGGATCTATTACCTCATGTAAAAATGATTCTGGAACATTTTTTTCTTTCTTAAAGGGGTATTCTGGTTGTTTGAAGTTATCCGCTATCCACAGGATAGAGAATAGCTATTAGATCTATGGGGTCCTCCCACAGAATGAGGGCCCTGTACCCCCTGCAGCCCCCTGAAATGAACAAAGAGGCTGGTTGGGCATCCGTGTGGCACACTGTAGTATACTCTTTCTGGAGATCCCATAGAAATGATTGGAGTGACCACACATATGCACAATTGGCTACTCCATTCATTTCAGGGGGGCTGCAGGAGGTACGGGGCCCTTGTTCTTGTGATTGGTGGGGGTCTCAGTGGTGATCTAATACTTATGCCCTATTCTGTGGTTAGGGGATAACTTCAAACATCCAGAATACCCCTTTAACTCTGCATTGTTCCGTTCCTGTGTTAGTCCTCTTACAAATAAATTGACTTACCATTCTCCTTGTCAAAGAAACATATCCCTAGACAGTTTGGCAAAATCAGCATCGACCATGTAATCACTAAGCTGTCTACCAACCGGATAACTATAACCACTAAGCTGTGTGTCCACCAGAGAACTGTAACTACTAAGCTGTGTGTCCGCCAGAGAACTGTAACCAGTAAGCTGTCTGCCCACCAGATAACTGTAACTACTAAGCTGTGTGTCCAGCAGAGAACTGTAGCTACTAAGCTGTGTGTCCACCAGAGAACTGTAACCACTAAGCTGTCTGCCCACAGGATAACTGTAATCACTAAGCTGTGTGTCCACCAAGTTGTGTGTCCGCCAGAGAACTGTAACCATTAAGCTGTGTGTCCGCCAGAGAACTGTAACTACTAAGCTGTCTGCCCACCAGAAAACTGTAACCACTAAGCTGTGTGTCCACCAGAGAACTGTAACTAGTAAGCCTTGTGTCATTCTACTGTAACCAAACTCTGTATCCATCTGTGACTGTCTGTAACCACCAAGCCAAATGCATGTGAGTGCAACAATGTAGATTTTTGCCCCCTTTTGATGTATCTGTGTCTGTCACCCACCATCCCTATTAGCAGAGCAAGGGATATGACTGCACATGCACTGCTATCATTGGCACCTGCGCAGACTCTGCTCCAAAGCTGAGCCTCTGCCCTTGCTCTGCTAGTCAGAGCCGCAATGCAGGCAGGAAATTGTCAAGTCGAAACTAAATGTTCGGCCCTGTAAATCTAGCAGCAGGTGGGTGCTTTTTCACCTTTGGGCACAGCCTTCCACAGGTGAAGAAGTCCTGCTGATGAGATGAATCGATTCATTAGAATCAACTCTTCCATTGCTATACTGTCACCTAGTGTCAAAACTGTGTTATGTCATGGCATTGTGTACATGCTACAGGACCTGTTGGTCATATGTCAGTAGACTGAAATAGACTGAGATTTTTGTCCAAGTGGCCAGTCTCCATAATTATTGGGACTGCCAGCAGGGAATCAGCCCTACCAAGCAGATTCCTGGTGGGACGGTTTGGCAGGGGCTGCTTGACTATATTTAACAGTAACTGCACTGATGATGCAAAGCCTGCATCATCAGTGCAGTTTGCAGGTTTGGAAACCTCAAGGACCACGAAATTACATCATGACAGGTCCTGAACCCTCCAAGAGTAAAGGAACTGCACTGACAATCATGTAATTCTGAGGATAGGAGGGTGCAGGTCCATCATCCACTCAGAGTATGGAGGAGAACAGCATAAAAAGCTCACTCCCTTCAATTACATCCTTACTCCACCTGTCCTGCAAATCCCCAAGAGAAGTGAGCTATTTAAAGGAGTTGTCCAGAAATTATTTAATATGGTCACCAGAAGCCTGTTCTAGAAAGTGAGAAAGACGGGTTGCTTCCATTTGCAGAGCTACCTAGGGGGACGACAGAGCCGATCTCACTATACAGTACACTGCCCTACAATAGATGGTAATGATGTGATCCTGTCTATGATATACCATCATGGCAGGGTAGCCTGACAAGAAAAATGACCAATAATTAGCATATGCAAGTGTCAGAGCATAGTGTGTACTGAGGCCCCATGCAAGTGGTAGCAACCAGTGCTGTTCATATTCTAGGACATTTTAAATCATTCCTGCAGAACCCCTTCAAATGGGGACTATACTGCTGCCAGAGGGGAAGAGGTTGTCAGGAGACAATGCTTCTGCCAATGAGGGAGTGGTTGTAAGGAGACAATGCTGCTTCCAGTGGTGGAGGGGTTGTCAGGGGACAATGCTGCTGCCAGTGGGGGATGGTTGGTCAAGGACAATACTACAGCCAGGTGGAGGGGGGGGTTGCCAGGGGACAATTCTGCTGCCAATTGGGGAGGAGTTGTCAGGAGACAATGCTTCTTCCAGTGGGGGAGGGTTTGTCATGGGATAATGCTGCTGCTAGTGATAGAGGGATTGTTAGAGGACAATACTGCAGCCAGTGGGGGTTGGGTGGACAGGAAACAGTAGAGCTGCCAGTGGAGGAGGAGTTGTCATTTGACAACAATGCTGGGTATTTTGAATTTAATGGGGGTATTTATTTGATGCTTTTGGGGAGATATTTTGTGCTGCATTTATTTGGCACTGATGGTAAGTATTATATGCTGCACTGTTTTATCTGATGCTGCTGGGGCAGTATTCTAAGCTTTATCATGATAATTCTGCATGTCTTATATAGGGGCATGACCAAGTGAAACAAGGTGCACCACCACTTGCATTATGCTCCAATATTTTGATGCAATGTCATATGTGGGCCGGTGGGGTTTGTCTGCAGGGCTTTTTTGTAATCCCAGGCCAACTGTGTCCACCAGTATATACGGCATATATAAAGACTGTTATACTGCTGCACATTCAGTTCTGTGTCAAGACTTAGTGCTTGTTACACTGTCATTTACTGTGTTCTCCATGTCCTGCAGTGAAGAAGCAGCTGATTGCAACCCCTGCGTTAGTGTTATCACTGATTGTCCTCGTGATGATCGCTGGGACATCTTCTATTGAAAACGCTATTTTCTTGGTGTTTTCTTCATGAGACAACCCCTTTAATAGCCTAGACAACTATTTTTCTAGATAAAATAAAAAGAAATGCTGAGTGACAATAGCCAGTGTTATACTCCAAAAATGTTACAGTTCTTGTATATCGTATATTGTTGCTCAATGTCTTATCTCCTCCATCTCCTCTACTACTATAATACCTGCATTTGGCAAGAAGAAAACTTATGTTAGAAGTATACTGCTCTCTGTCATTGACTCTCACTGTACAGAATATTCACTGTACACAATTTTTTGTAGAATCCATCAATACTGAAAAACGTAGTACTTTTTGGTGGCATTTCATCCCAACGCACCTTGACTTTACGCAGTGTGATACTTAACCTAGACGCAGACCACAAAGCTGCTATGGGACCCAACACTGGACTCCTTCTTATGTTTCTCAACATAAATCCACAATAACTTCCTACAGCCACCACCAGCGGGAGATCAGTGCAAAGAAAGTTTTACAGCTTCTATTAAAGGAGTGATCCAAGTTAAATTTATTGATGACCTATCCTCAGGATGGGTCATCAATATCAGATTGGCGGGGGTCTGACACCCAGCTCCCATAGACTTGTATGGGAGCAATCCTTCCCATTGAAATGAATGAGGCAATTAAGTGTAATTACACCTACTCACCACTACCCCTGTTACGGCCAGCATGTAAACAGTGAAGAGGAGGCAGCGCTGGTACAGCACGTGCCTCCTCTTCAAACAGCTGATCGGGGGGGTTATAAATTTAACTTGGACAACCCCTTTAAGTTCAATCGTAACTGAAAAAGTTCTTATGTGCTGAGATCCCCCTAGTGGTGGATGCAAGCAGGCAGTTTTATCACATTTTTGAAGGGAAGCAGGAGACATACAGATATATGGGGAGATTTATTTATGTGTTTTTGCCAGTTGTCTGGTATAAATACGTTAAGAAATATGGTGTTCAGAAGGAGCATCGTATCTATAAATAAGAACAACAAGAAAAAATCGGGTAAGGCCTCATTCACACGACAGTAGGTCGGCCGTACCTGTATTGTGGACCACAAATGGCGGTTGCGCAATATACAGGCACCGGTCTTGTGAATTATCACCAATGGGGACTCATCAACTTAGATAGGTCTGCAATCCCCATGATATAGAGCAGAGGCACGGATTGGAGCCCACAGAAGCGCTTTTGTGGGCTTTGGGGTCCATGCCTTAGCACGACAAAAGATAGGACGTGTCCTATCTTTTGCCGTATTTTGCGGATTGCAGACCCATTCAAGTCAATGAGTCCACGCCGCAATACGGGATTCACACGGCCAGTGCCCGTGCATTGCGGACCGCTATTTGTGGTCTGCAGCACGGACACGGATGGCTTACATTTGTGTGAATGACTCCTAAAATAAGTGGAGTGCCGCTGCCTTCTCAAACAGGTGATCAGCGGGGGTCCTGGGTGTTGGACCCCCGCCGATCAGATGCTGAAGATCTATCCAGAGGATAAGTCATCAGTTTAAAAGAACCTTCATATATACCATCTTCAAGATTTTATCCTTGTTTGTAATTAGAAGTTATACATATGTGTAAAAATTTGTCTCAATGGAGTTTTGCAGAGCTCGGCATTCTGGATAGAAGATAGTGGAGGCTGAAATCTTGAAATATAGATCCATATTTCTGCTTTGATTCTAAAACATACGGCTCTATGATATGAAATTCATCTATAAGTGATATGTCAGTGAACCAAATTGTTACAGATTCACTCATTATATTTGTGATATGTTAGCTACGTTTTTTTTATCTTTTATTATGTTGTTCTTTTATCTCTTTTATTATGTTAAAGAGAACCACCAGCTTGGGGGCAATGTTATAGATAATATTAGATCACTGCATGGCAAATTCCCAGTATATTCATATTTCATATTCACCATTCTTCACTGCATTAACATGAAGCAATCTGATCATCATTTACTACGTTTACATATAAGCTCGTCATTTACGATAGCTGTTGGCTGAATGATCATTTGGCCAGCAGCTATCTTTCCCGACTCCTCCATTATACACACGTAGGCTCAGCTTGGCCAGTGTGCATGTGCTCAGAATGGGGAGTAAGCTGCTGACAGACACATACTTACCAACATTTAAAGTATCAAAATCAAGACATTTTAGCCCTGGGCCTTCTACATTAGAAGGTCGGCTTGTTCTGACAAAAACTGCAGCTAGCCATAATCTAATATGTATGGCTAGCTTTTGTCTGAACATGGCAAAAGATTATACACTAGTGTGTAGCCTGGGGATGAGTGGGGAATTATGGGGAATTCAAAGTTTTCTAGGGTATTTTACAAAGTGGAGGCAGAGGTACATCACCAATGAGGCCAGGTGAGCTGATCACTTCAGGAAGCACCAGGTAGGGGCAAGAGGGGGGCAGCAGAAGCACCATGAGGAATGAGCGCTTTCATTGTAGCAAAGTGGTTAGGTTAAGAAATTGTCATGGGGGGCGCCATTTCACTTTTCACCTCAGATAGCAGAAAGGCTAAGTGCACCCCTGAGTGGAGGTACTCTTCACAGACTTTGATGGTTTCCACTCTTTAAAAATTTCATTTGTTTTCATAAATGCCTCCAGGGGCAGATTGGCCATAGACCTTACAGGGAAATTTCCCGGTGGGCCGATGCCCAGGGGGCCGTCTGGGCCCTCCTAATTGCCAGCAAGTGGAAGTTTTTGGGGATGTATTTTATGCTGGACTGTGGTATTTGGCTCTGTTGGGGTGGTATAATGTGTCACAATATGGTATTGCTGGACCCGCCTTCCATCAATTTGGACCCAACTACAAAACGGGGCCACTTTTAGTATTTTTTTCCAGGGCCACTTTAAAGGGATTCTGTCACCTCGTTTAAGCCTATAGAGCTGAGGACATGGGCTGCTAGATGGCCACTAGCCCGTCCACAATATACTTTTCCTATTGCTGTGTGTGTCTTTGTTTAGTCAGAAAAACGATTTTATTTCATATGCTAATTCTGGTTATAAGGAGCCCAAGGGCGGTTACCAATCTTCCTGGATCCCAGCCGTGCCCACTGTGAAGGAGCCCAGCACCGCCCCGCATTCTCTATCTCCTCCTTGCTCCCCGACTTCACGCACTCAGAGCCGTAATCTCACGCGGAGCCATCTCGCGCATGCGCAGTTCGTTCCCTGATGCTGATGCCAGCACAGGGAAAAACAGTTTACCATCACTGACAAGCGCGTACTCGCGCATGCGCGAGATTACGGCGCTCTGAATGTGTGAACCGGGGGAGCAAGGAGGAGATGAGAGGATGCGCACCCTAATAATGTTCGTTATTAGGGTGCGAATGTTCGCAAAACTCCACATAATAACGTATGATTTGTACACAGATTCACCAAATAGATTTGTAGGATATGCGAATCTTATGAAAAATTTGGCCAAATATTCGGCGAAGCGCATTTTGAATGATTTGCCTCATCTCTAATCTAGATCTATGTGTTTACTTCATACACAACAGGAGGATTTAGGACTGATCTTTGCAAATATGATTCAGCTCTTTCAGCTCCATTGACTGACCTCCTAGCTGGACTCAAATAGACTCCTTACCTGCAACATCCATATTCCTGGAATCAATTTTAAGGATCTCCCCAAGGGAAAAAAAAACCTATTACAGTGTGTCCAAAACTGTCTGGGCCAACCGTATCTGAACTCATTGGAAAGCCTGCAATCACCTCTGGGACTACAGATGTCTCAGCTGAAATAGTGGAAGACAATGTCATTTATAGATTTGCTTCTCTGAGATTTTCATAGGCTAAGTCATCAATATCAGTTTGGTGAGGGGGCTGCTCGCATTCACTTGAGCTGGCTAATGCCTCATTCACATAGCCAGTGTTTGGTCAGTGATTTCCATCAGTGTTTTTGAGCCAAAACCAGGTGCGGCTCTAAACACAGAACAGGTGGCAGATCTTTCCCTTATACCTTATATCTCTGGAGGCTCCAGTCCTGTTTTTGGCTCACAATAAAGCCTCATTCGCACGTCCGTGTCCATGCTCAAATCCGTGAGCAGGTGGTCAGTGATGCATCCGTGAAGCTGTCCGTGAAGGATCTGTGTTGGGTCTGTGTCTCCGTTTTTTGCTGTCTGTGTTGCATCCGTGTTTCACTGACACTGAACAGCTGAAAAATCATTTTCAAAGCATCTCTTCTTAATGATCAGTGAAACACGGATGCAACACGGATGACATCCGAGAGGGATCCGTTTGTTTTCACTGACTCATTGACTATAATGGGCGTGAGGGATCCGGGAACACGGATTAAGATAGGACATGCATCCGTGCTGATGGGCAGAGGTGCAGGGTTGGTTTTCCCACTGATCTGATATGGATGACCTATCCTAAGGATAGGCTATCAATATCCTAAAATCCTGGAGAATCTCTTTAAAATGTTCTAATAAGATAATTTTGTGATTCTGAAAAATGCTCCTTTTGTAGAACGTCATAGTAGGATACAAAATGGACACCCCAAATCTATAAATTACACTGTCAATCTACTAATTCATTTGAGACATATGTAGTCCCAATCGGAGGTTTTCCAATAAAATTGATAGTTCAGTTGATCCCAGGCAGTTAACGAAACTGATAAAGGTTAGACACAACGTAATAGGTTTTTTTCTTTAGCAAGATCCCTATAATTGATTTTAGGATTGTGGATTTTGCAGGTAAGGAATTTATATGAGTTCAGCCATAGAGGTCAGTCAAATTGAGCTAAGGATAGGCCATTAATATAAAGCTCCCACAGAACTCCTTTAAGGATGTACATGGTCTTCTCCAGCATAGGTTTTTCTACATCTGTCTACATGTCTGCATGGTTAAGGGGCTGTGAAGGTCCATGTGGGTGCACTGTTAAACTACCTGAGTGCATTATAGAACTAGGTGAATACACTGTAGAACTAGATAGGGGCACTATAGAACTAGATGAGTGCATTATTGAACAATGTGGGGACACTATTGAACTAGATGGGTGCACTGTACAGCTAGATGGGTGGCGCGGGATTTTGCACGTTTTTTTCAATCAAGATCGCTGCGAGCAAATGGATGAGGCGAGTACGGTTTTTTAACTGCCATTTCAGGAAAAATAGATTTGTCACCACATAGGGCAAGGAAATTCGGCTTTGTGGCAAATCTAATTTTTCCTGAAATTCGGATCGAAGTCAAATTGTCTGTTCTAAGTATAGCTGCGGTCCTGTCATCCTAGTGATATCCCCCCAAATGTCCAAAATAGAAATACTGCTTTAAATTTACATTTAAAGGGAATCTGGACTATTAGGTACGGCCACACGGTCAGGTTTCTGCTTGCAGTTTTGAAAGCCAAAATAAGAAAGTGGATCAAAAAAAAGAGAAAGTATAAAGGATAGGTATAACATCTCCACTTTTTAAAAAATTTGCTCCTGCTTTTGGCTCCCAAAATTGTATGCAGAACCCTAACCATGTGGCCGTACCCTTATCTGCAGTAATACATGAGTAGGAGTTCAGATCCCTATTTTTTTATTTTCCTGCTGACCCCTGTTTGACTATCAGTGCTCAAAGCTGCCCTGAAATATGCAGTGCTAAAATAATGGAGAGGATTCCTGTGCACATGCACAGCAGTCCTGACACAATGTATTTCAGTGCAGCTCTGAGCTCTGACAACGGGGAATGGGGGGCAGTAGGAATTTAAAAAAAAAAAAAAAAAGAGCTCCATATCTGCAGCGCTACTCATGTATTACGGCAGAAAAAAATACTCCAGAATCATGGAGACAGATTCCCTTTAAGGTGTTATATATACTAAGTTTGCTACATCTTGTACATTGAAGTCCCCTCCTGTCCACTGTGTCTATGGCCCTAATCCCATGGTAGCTGCTGTATATTGCTGTAGCAATATCTCTAAATGTTTTTTTTTATTTTAGACAGGCACACTTTCATTGGGACCACACATATCAATTGGTTTAACTTAACCATTTATTGGACCTCACTATATGTGAAAAAGCAGATAAAATAATAGTTAAAGAGGACCTTTCACCACTCCTGACATGCCTTTTTTAATAGCTTCATGAATTTCCCATGTAATAACAATTCTGGAACATCTAATCTTATGTCTGTATGATGTGCCATTCCTTTATTATCCCTGCTAGAAGTTATGAATGAATTGCTATTTAGCCTTCAGTAAG